>CAKKLC010008143.1:0-15035 GCA_918559645.1 Ceratonova shasta | reverse complement strand
AGGCAAATCAAACAGATAGGTTTATTCTTGTTTATGGCGAAGAAATACTCTTTCGTCTATTAATTCTAAAATGTTCTGCTTGCTGATTTTTTTTAGCTTTTTTAAATTATGGCATAGGTGGAAAACAAATCAAATTAATTTAAAATTACTAATATAATATCATGGTATTAATCATAAAAAAATCTTTAAATTTTAATTACATTTTTCTAGGCTCTGCGGTACAAAAAAACCCCTCATGAGCCACTATTTGCACGCTACTGATTTAAACAATCACCACTTATTCCCATGAGTTTTTTTAATTCTTATTTTTAGTTTTTTAAAAAAGAGATTTTACATTCTGTGTGTGCACGCTGGTTATGGGATCTACGAAATTGTAATTTTGATTAACTGTACAATGATTCGTTCCCAATTGAACTAATCATGATAACTTGCTCACTCATCACTCCAGATTATTGACTCTTTATATTAACCCGTCTTAATTATTGATATCAAAGTTTCGCTTTTCTAATTTTCCACTACCGTAATATAATACTCCGCCGGTGCAAAAGAAGGATCTGCGATCCTAAATGCCTAACGATTCTAAGTAAGTTATCTCGCTACATGGTACTTTTGTTTATATTTAAACATTAATTCGTCAATTTGTAGTATTTTTTCCTTGCCACCTAATTTTACCTGGTTGTTTATAAATAAGTTACTATCTTTTCCCTGCATTCTTAATAAATTTTCTGGATTGTCTTCTTATCAATCGTATAGTATTTAATAAAGGTTATCTGCGAAGTAGCATTTTACCAATAGTAAAATCTCATGATAACTTTAAACAAATCAGCCCTAAAAGTCTCGAAAAAACTGTGTTTTTGTATGCTCATGTATTTTAAAAACATTAAGAACTGCTTTTTGTAACATCTAAATGCTTCACCATCCTTCGTTTACTTGTATTTTACCAAATGTAATAGATTGTTACATTTCTAACAGTATAAGAAAGTGTGAAAAATTCCTCATGATGGGCAAAAATCTATCAATTTTGCTGTCTCTTGACAAAGGAAACAAATTCAACTCAAATTTGAACATTAGAATTACCCAGATTCACTTTTTTTTATTAAAAATAAAATACTAAAAATTTAAGATACGGGAAATAAATTATTGAATAAAAATAATACAAAAGATTTATTGACTCTGAGCTTTGAATTAAACACCATACAAAGAAGTAGATACTTTAGCTCCTTTATGTATAAAGGGGAGTCTGAATATCAAAGAAAATTTATTATCTAGTATTTGGTAAAAAGACTAGAGAAACTTAAAAAATAAAAAAAGATTACATTTTGTGACCTTTATCATTGAATAGAACTAACCATTATATGTAAAGTTATTTAATCAAAAAAAGTTACGAGTGTTAAATAAGAATGTAAAATTATTTTTTTTAGTTGAAAGAAAAATTAATATTATTAGGAATGTTTTTATTTCATGCCTTAGCTGATAATTTTATAAATATAAATAAAAAAAACAATCAATTGGTATACTAGTACCTAATAAAATTTCATTAAATATGAAAAACACATTTTATAACAATTATGAATATGGGGTTCAAATCCCAACTTACAAACTTTTTTTTATAAAATGAAAAACATCACAATCGTTTAAATTACATAAAATATGAAATATTACCCGATTTCAATTATGATAATTAAAAAATGACATCTTATAAGTCAAAACAAAATTATTTTGATTAAAGAAAGATTATTTGTACCTAATGGAAATGAAGAGACACTATAGTAGTGATTATTAATTTAAAAGAAAAATAAGAGTCGTTAATTACCTAATTGCAAGATCACAGTGTGGGATAAGTTTTTTTTTTAAATCTTCTAAAAGGATGATATTAAAACATTCTTAAGCAACTATGAATTTGTTCGAAAAGAAGAATTTCATCAAAATTTATACAAATAAATACTATATTTATTTAATTCAAATTTTTAAAATTTTACATGGATAACTCGTATATTACTGCTTTTGCAGTTCACAAAAATAGATTTAAATATGTTCTAAATGTTATGGACTGTAATAAAAGATTTGCATTATCATTTCAATGCCTAACCAAAACCTAAGAAAAATTCTATATTAAACTTGATAATCTTTTCTGAAACTTCTTTCTAACAAAGGAAGTATATTGGGAAAATGGAACGAAATCTAAAAACAACAAGATAACCATATTATGCATTAAATACAAAATTAGAAAAATATTTGAATGACCTTAGCCTTCCGTTACCCAAAATATGGTACTGAAGTTCAATATTACTATTAAAGAGATTTTTAGTTGCAATTATGAAATTTAAAAATTTTACATGTTTAAGTGATAATCTTTCCAACACTATTTATGAAGATAAAATAAAAAATAATTGGTCAATTAATAATTCACCTGCCAATAAAAAGTTTGATATTAATATTAATTTTTTATTGCAAAGTAAAACTCATAAACTAGATAATAGTAGATGAGATAATGAACTCAAATTTTGTGACATAAATATTACTAAGAAATAGCTAGGAATACATTTAGGGGAAATATGAGAAAAAATTTGAAAACCTATGAAATCAATCAACAAAAGTAAAAAATTTATTCATCATTTGTTTTTTTTTGTTTTACCAGTCATTTATTTTTTAATAATTATTTTATTTAAAGAAATTTGTTCTTCGAGATTCGAACACACTTTAATTATTTTTAAAGACGATTTCTCACTAAAAAATTGGTTATAACATTATAAAGTAGAATTCCAATCTATATTTGCTGTAGTCAAAGAAGAGTTAAATAGTGGAAAAATAAAAAAATGACTATTTTAAAGGAAATAAATTATGATATATTTAAAAGAACGATTTCTTTGTAATAGATAACTTGCAAACCATGATATAATAAAAACATACATTAATTTAATAAAAATTTTAAGAAATAAAAAGAACCATTTATTTACTTTTCTTTCGTTTTTTTTAAAGGAAAAAAGTATGAAGAAAATTTTCAAATGCTTATAATATCTTAAATACTACTTCAAAAATTAAAAATCTATGGATTATATTCAAATAAACATTTAGAGCATCCATATAAATTTTTAGAAAATTATTTATAAATGGTTCCTTCGATTCCTAAAAATCAGATTATAGACAAAGATTTGAGTAAGAAATCATTTGTATATCAATCTCTTTAAGCTTTAGAAAAATTAAAGGTGGATCAAATATAAAAAATTACAATACATGACTTTTTGGCACCGGACGTTTTGATGAAGGACATTTTAAGAATTTTAGAGAGTTACAGATACCGAAAAATTATCATGTATCTCTACGGAATTGACCATATTTTTTTGATCCTTTAATTAAATCAGATATTTGTTTAAATTTAAAAATTTTACAGTATTTAGCAGAGTATTAACTTTCATTAATTTTTGATGATTTTCTAAATTTAAAATATTTTACAGCCATGGTTTAAGGGGTTTAAATTTTTAAAAATCCCCGCGCCAAAACTTTCTTCTTCGAAATAATTAAGTGTATATTTTTAATAAGAAACCTGGATTAATCAGTTAGCAAATACTTTGTTAGGTAACGTTAATGAATTATTAAGAGTTGGGAATTGCGATGTTTCTAATTGTGGAATTGTTTAAAATGAAATGTTGTTGGTATTTATAAAATAAACTTTTTAACTTGCCTAAAGAATAGCAAATAATAAAAATGGGATTTTCGTATTTCAAAATAGAATAATTCATGTGTGTTTTGATTGTTAATTAAAAAGGTTTTAAATATAAAATAATTTAAGTTTTGAAATTAAACTTTATGTTTAAATATACTAAGCCATTTTTTTAATTTTATTATATAAGATTTAAGACTGTACGTATGAATAAAATTGCGAATTTAGGTTTGATAATATTTTTTATTCTTTCTTAAATATCTTCTCGATATTATTGATCAAAACAAAATATGAAGCAAGAGTTTTGTTCAACATTCTTCAATTTTCACGATGGTTTTTACAGATTTTACTTTTTAAAATGAGATATTATTCAGTTTAAATAACCAAATACTTTAGTGAATATTTAGTTATTAAGTAAATAACATATCCAGACATTATACTAATAACATGTACAATATGCATTAAAAATGTTTGAAATAAACAATTAAATTTATTCATAGTCATACAAATAGATAAGTAAATATGATTTATTTATATTAAAATCTTTTTGTAAAAAATAATCTTTTACATCAACTTTGAGGTTTTATAAAAAATTCTTAGTTTACAACAAAATTTGAATAATCATTTTTATTTATGGAAAATAAATTATAATACAAAGTATTTACCATGTTGTACTTTAACTTACAAAATAAGAATAGGAAAAATTATTATGTGAAAAATTCTTTTGTACAAATTTTTGAGACTATGAAGATATTTATTTTTAGGAATTTATTCTTGACATATCTTGATACATTTAATTTATGTTATATAAAATTGAAAATTATCAATACGTTAGAAATCGCAACCACTATCCTAGTTTTAAAATTATTAAATTTATCATTATTTTGTTAATCAAGAATCCTATATTAGGAATGATACAATTTTTGAAAAATAGCTAATTTAAAATCTTATTAATCATTTTTTTATATATTCTAACTAATATTCATAGTTGACTGTTTTCTTATTGGATTAGCTTTTAAAAAAATAACTGGAAATTAATATTTTATAATTTTTAGAATGATTAAAAACCGAGAAAGCTTATTAATTTCATTGAAGAAATTTTAAAAATTAAGAATATAAGTAAGTTTATTCTGTTATTAAATATAGATAAATAATATCAGAATGCATTTTTGATATAATCTATTTTATTAATTTTAAAAAGTTATACTGATGTTTGTGAATGGTACGAGATATCTTGATTGTAAGCAAAATTTAACAAGTTGCTTATCTGGATTATGTCGAGAATCATTTTTTTATCTTATATTTTATCTATATTTGTTATAATTATCATGATTAATTTATGTTAAAGTGTTTATTTTGAATCTTATGATATATGGATATAATAAATAGGTTAAGCGATATTATTTATCAAAAAATATATACAGAATGAATAATTTAGATTATGTAAACTTGCTCAAATTACAATTTATTTTTGAATTACATCAAAATACATAAATTCCTTGATTTAATGGTATTAAAATACAGATTTATATGAACTTTTAGTTTCATTTATTTTAACCGTCAGATACAACATATTTTTATTTTTTAATGAGAAAATAATATTTTTAATTAGTTTATAATTTATAAGTCGATTCAGAATAGATAAATAACGTATATCACTTATAGTATGACTACGGCTATCATTATAATCAAGTTAATTTTAAAAATAGCCATATTGATAAATAGTATGACTATTTAATATAATAAATTATTAAAAAAAAATTTTAATACTAAATATAACTTATAAGTCGATTCAGAATAGATAAATAACGTATATCGCCTATTAGTATGACTACGGCTATCATTATAATCAAGTTAATTTTAAAAATAGCCATATTGATAAATAGTATGACTATTTAAAATAATAAATTATTAAAAAAAATTTTTAATACCAAATATAATTTATAAGTCGATTCAGAATAGATAAATAACGTATATCGCCTATTAGTATGACTACGGCTATTATTATAATCAAGTTAATTTTAAAAATAGCCATATTGATAAATATTATGACTATTTAATATAATAAATTGTTAAAAAAAATTTTAATACCAAATATAACCTATAAGTCGATTCAGAATAGATAAATAACGTATGTCGCCTATTAGTATGACTACGGCTATTATTATAATCAAGTTAATTTTAAAAATAGCCATATTAATAAATAGTATGACTATTTAATATAATAAATTATTAAAAAAAAATTTTAAATAAATTCTTTTTTATTTTTTTAAAAAATAGATTTATACTCATGCGCTTATGAAAAAAGAATATTCACGATTCTTTCAAGAAAGAAGTTATTTCCTACATGCAGCTCGGTAATTCATGATAAAAAGCTAAAAACTATTTGATTAAAAGAAAAAATTGTTCATTTAATTAATCTATGTCTCAGCAACAATGGTTTAGGAACAAAGACGTTTTTATAGTACAAGCCTCATAAATCAAAACGTATTCAGCTGAAGGAAGAAACCCCTTGCTTGGCACACTTGAGGAAATGATCTTAAATGAAATTGTTGAACTAAGGATAATGAAAATAAAAGTTACAAGAACTTTTTTTTCTGATCGAGCTTTATTATTAGCTGAGCAGAACAACATCGTTCTTAAAGCTTCAAACTGTCAGACTGATGGCTTTTTAAAAAGAAATGACTTATCACTTAGAAGGACAACAAACTTCACAACTTTTACTGACGATATCTTAATTGGATTTGCCATCTTATATATCAGATATGTAAAAAATATTATTGCAAATATTGATTTATCCAAAACATTACTAATGGATGGAACAGCTGTCTATTTTGAAGATAGTAGGACTCAGACCATTGATTTAAGAGTTTGAAAGCATTTAATTATGAAATCAACGAGAATTAATTCTATAAGTATCACAGCAGTGTTTCAGTTTGGGCAAATTGAATAAAAGTTTGCGCCTTATGTAATCCTTAAAGGTTGGAATTCGTTCATAATTAATTCATCCAACAATATTTTTAACATAACTCCTGAAAAAGCATGGGTAAACTAAAACTTGATAATTCCCTGGATTAGTATGATGTTTCCGTTGTTTGATATTAGTCCAGGGAGATGTATTGTATGGGAATATTGTCGTGTGCATATTTGGAGAGAGTAAAAGAGCACTGTACAAAAATAAATATTGTAATGGTTGTAATACCTAGTGTTTAAACTCCATAATTACAAGCAGGTGATATTGGAATCTTTAAATAATTAAAGGATACAATTTCTATTCTCATCATCACCTGGAAAACATTTGATGAACTAATCACACTAAGGGAGCAAATCTAAAAGCTCCAAGTTAGGTACTTGTAAATCGATGGATTTATAGTTCATGGTCTTATCTTTCTAGTCAAAATATTCTAAATTCCATTCATTCGGCAGGATTCTTTGAGGATTTTAATGATTGGCATAAATCTAAACATGATATATACGGATAAAGTTTTCCAAATTATTTAATTGCCTATATGCATTATAGTTTAATCCCAACGCAAGATGATATTATTGTTGAATCAGATGTTTTTGATTTAGCTGATGAATGATTATAGTTTTAAATTTTTTTTTTGAGTTTTTCAAACCAAATGGTATGATTAAAATCTAAAAAAAATTTAATAACAAATTTTGTTAGTCATACTATTTGGTGATATCCGTTATATGTATTTTATTGTATGTTTTGTTTCTTACTTAGTACAATCATAGAAATCTAAACAACTGGGGAGGGGATAAAAATTAAAATCTTACATCTATAATCACAAATAGTAACATGAAAAATTGCACACATGACAGATTAAAAGTATGCTCATACCAAGTATTTTTATTTTATTAAATTTAGTATTTAATTTCAAAATAACTTTTTTTGCCAAAATATTTATTAATTTACCAAAATTCAATAAATAAAAGTAGATTTAATTTTGTAAATGGCACAATACAATCTTGTTCTGTTATGGAAGTTATAATATAAAGATTGAAAGTTACACAGAAAAAAAGTGTAAATTCATGTTAAAGTTTTATTTTTAAATCTGAAATAGAATTTAATGTCTTATAATCCTCGGGATTGAATTAAATATGTTAAAACGTCATTTTAATTCATTAAAAAAATCTTATAATATTTTTATATATAAAAATAGTAGGAAAATTTTTGAAATTAAAAATTATGATTTTCTAGTTGATGATATTTATATCTTAAAAGATGTAGAAATTATTAAAAACTGTGGATCTGTGAAAAAAAAGCCCCATGTGGTACCTATAAAAAAGAAAGCCCCAAAAAATTAAATTATAAAAATTTTGTAAAAAGTTCATAAAACTAATAAATAAAATTGAAAAATATATTAAATTCACATATTATGATTATAAAGAACAAAATTAAACTAAATAGAAAGAAATAAATTTAATCTCTTAATTTCATCAAGCGAAAATATGAATCAGTTAATGTCGGCTTATTATTCCATTTCCAGATAAATTCGGTAAGAAAATCTGATCTCTTTGAAGTTTCAACCCCGTGTGACATTTTATCTCCGTTTTGAGCGAATTATTGAAAGCATCTACATATTAGGTATGCATTCCCGTGTCCTTATCAACAAATCTATACTTATGACAGACAGACCCGTGAATATAACCGAGTTTACTTAAAAAACTATAACTTTTGTGTTTATTAGTATGGATTGTGCTGTTATCCTCTACATGAGTTTGGATAATTGCTAGTATAGTTATTGCTTGTTTATTGGGTATTACTCCTGCCCAAACCATTGTTATATTGTCCCGAACCTCTACAATGCACAAAGCATCAGTTTTATTTGATGGCGACCTTCTACGATGACTTTTGCATTTGTAGTTCATCATCGTTTCGTCGATCTGAACTACAGTTCCAGGACCACCAAGCTTTCTCAAGGCAACATTTTCCAATCCCATATTTAGCCTTAATTTATTAACAATTTTCCGAAATATAGGTTTAGATATTTCGAGGTACAGCATATTGAATGATGTGTTTGTCGCCCGCTTAATCGCAAAACTACTCTAACAATAGTTCTTAGCTCTAACCTAAACCCAAAGAAAAAAGAGTCCGTTCTAACAGATTTTCTCTTCTTATACTTGCTGCAACTGATTGAATAACAACGCCAGGCATACCCATCGCCATAACTAGACGATTTTTGATACTTCATAGCTGCATTGCAACTACCAGAACAAAGAATTGATTTTTTTAAAAACCCGTGATCAAACATGAATGAACAAACTTCTTCATCATTCATACGTACTAAGCTATCCTCTGTTAGATTAATATTCATACAAGAGGTATAAAAAATTTAATTTTAATATTTTCTAGTAATATGGTTTTAGAAAGCAGTGAAAAAACTGTGATTAATTATTTATTTAAAATATTTGTTTAAATTTAGATCATAAAATTTCCTGATTTGTTTGATTAAAGTAAATGTTTTACAAAATCTTGATATTTTTACAAAAAAAAATTAAAATTGTCTGACCTAGCAACTCTAAACTATTCAACTAATATAAATACCTTTTTGTTATTTATTATTAACTTTTATATTGTTATTAAATTTAATAATTTTATATTTTAATAGCATTATGTAAAAATATAGGATAAAATATTTTTATAAAAATATTATAACTCTTGATTAAATATATAAGAACGAAAATAACATTTTACACAAGAAGGACTTTCTCAGCAAATAAAATTTATTTTATTACTTCATATTAGTTGTTTATTAGCTATCATGAAAATTTATTAAAGTTTTTTAAATTATTATATTCAATAAATTAAGTATTTTTTTAAACATAGTTACACATTTATTCAATAAAATTATTGATAAAACGAAAAATACTTTTAAGAAATTTTTATAATAAAATAGCGGATCATGGCTTATTTTAGCCGGTCGGATGCAGATAAGGCATGATCTAAAATTATTTTAAATTAAGTAAATATAGTTATAATTTTTAGATTTTCAAGTTTTTTTTTCTTTTTTATCTTTTGTTTGGCGCAGATAAGCTATGATCCAAAATTAGACTAAACTTTACAATATTGGCCCTAATACGCAATTGTTGATAAATGAAAATAAATTATGTAATAAAATAATATTGATTGTTTTTATTAATTCAGAAAATCAATTGAACTTAAACTTTTTTTCGAATACATGTTTGGCAATATATGAGTACATCATTTCTGGGGTTTTATTTGTGATGTACCTATATTTTATTTTCACCGCACCCCAAATCGCCTCAATTCGATTTGTGTGGACACATCCCACCTACAAAAAATTTTCATTATGGTTTACCGGTTTGTTAATATACACAAGTTGCGTCAAGTCGTTGTATCCACCCATAGATCAGTTCTTATAATGCTACCAACATTGACATTTGCTATAATATATAGAGTTAAGCGTTTCTTTATGTCTTACTTGCGTTAACTTCATGAAAAGTTTCTCATATTCATCAACTCCACTTACAATTCATATATTTTGATTAGCAAGAATCCGCCCACGATTGTATTTTCTCTTACAAATTTTTGATTCGTCTATTTGAACGATCTTATTAGTAGCTGCGATTTTTTCTTTGAAAACAGCCAAATAGTCTAGATATATATAAATATATATATATATATTTAAAGGATGAAATTTTTCCAGTCGCATATAGTTCTGGATGACTAGATTTCCAACTGCCTACTTATTTCATTGTAGTCCGTATAAATATTATTAATTTCAAATAAATTAATAAAAAAATTTGCCATAAATTTAACTTTGAATTTTGAAATAAGTTCCTGCTCTTAGTGATATTTTTTTTGCATCTTGTGCATCAAAATATTTGCCCATCTATAATATTTATGTATTTTTGCAAATTCATTATGGTTTGATACTTATTGCAAGTACGTACACAAGATAATAAGGTCAAATTCTGCAATAGCTTAATGGTGACATTAATATCCGTGCGTAATATGTAAAAGACAAATATTTTAAATTCATCGATATTATCAATAGACAATACAAATTCTGCCATTATCAACGCTTGCATATTAGGGGACCACTATTGTAAAGTTTAGCCACAAAATAATTTTAAATTAAGTATAAATAGTTATAATTTTTAGCTTTTTAAGTTTTTTTTCTTTGTTATCTTTTGTCGGGCGCACATAAGCCATGATCTAAAATTATTATAAATAAAGTAAACATAGTTATAATTTTAAGCTTTTTAATTTTTTTTCTTTGTTTTGGTTTTTTGTTATCTTGTGTTCGGCGCAGATAAGCCACGATCCAAAATAGTTAACATTTATAGGTTATTTTTCCCTTTATCTATAAAAAAACTTGTAAACTTGACATAACTGTATTAATAAGAACTAAAAATCGTACAGCGTTTTTTGATCGCACAGAATTTAAAAAAAAAATTATAAAATTTAACCTATGATTTTATTACAAGTTAAAGAGGAAAATAAGTTCTAGGACATTAAGGATATTCCTATAACATAGAAAAAAATGTGAAACAAGGAATAAAGCTTTCGTTGCAATAAATGAATTTTGCAAAGGTTTTCTAATTATTTATACAGATAACCATGTTTTAAGCCAGATATCACATTTTAATGATCCTAATTCTGATGAAATTAAAGTTTGGATAAGTCCTAATAATCTTAAACAAAAAGCTATTAAAAAAAGATTTAAACAATGACATGGTTTTGCAAATGACTTCAAAGATAGATCATAAGCAAATTGAGTTGACTCCTTATTTTAAAACTATGATTAATATTATTACAAGAAAAAGAAATGAAATTTTGAGTTTTATACCTAGAATTTAAGATTATATTTCAATGATTTTAAGAAATAATATGAGACACTAAAGGTTCTTGCAATATGACAATGGAGTTATAGGAAATGAAAGATTTATTCTATTTTTTTTAGATGCTGATAAAAAATTTATTGAATCTCCCAATACTGTTTTATTGGATGGGACCTCTAAATCATGTCCTAATGAGTTCTGCCAAATTTACTCCTTACATTTTATGATTCTTGGCAAGTCTTTTCCTTTATGATATGCTTTATTAATAGAAAAAAATGAAAGTCAATATTTTAAATTATTTAAAAAAATAAAAGAAATGACAAACATGCAGCCTAAGTTTTATATTATTGATGTTGAAATTGCTGTTTATAACAGTTTAAAAATTTCATTTCCAAATTCTAATATAAATGCTTGTACTTTCCATTATAGTCAATCATTTTGAAGAAAAATCCAAAAATATGGATAATTGAATATAAAAAGAATAAAATAGTTAAAAAAAATTTTTAGAATGTTTTTTAATCTTGTTTTTGTTCCAAATGAAAAATTAACATTCATTATGCTTTTCATTGAAAATTTGATTATTAAAAATAAACCTACTTTAAATTTGAAAGATTTTGATTATATTTAAAAGGACTTATCATAGTAAAAATGAACAAAATTTAGGTAAACCGCTATTTGATTTAAATTCGGGTCAGTTTAGGAAAGAGATTGTAATGATATAGGGAGAAAAAAAAATTCTGTGAAGTTTGGAATCATTATTAACTTAACAAGCTTTCATTGATCATCCAAATCTTGCTAAATTTACTGACTTGATAAAAAAAGCCGACGAGAAATCTTATATTCATTTAATTAAAATTACATCTGGAATTTAAAATTTAAAAATAAGAAAAAAAATAGTTAAAAATTAAAATTTATTCTTTTGATAAGAAACCTTGTAAAGTTGAAGGATTTTTTAAAATTATCGAAGAAATTAAGACATGGAAAACAGGATAAAAATTAAATTTAATTTAAAATATTGGATCCCTTTTTTTTAAACTCGTGGCGGCAAAATAATGCTGATTTACCTTTTTTTTATAGTTTTTAGACCTTGTCTTTTTCTTACCCAAAATATAAAATTTAAAAATTATTAATATTTAATTTTAATTAAATCCAGTAAAGATTTTCAATTTTTTTATATACATTATAATTCCACATTCATTCTTCTAAGTAAAGATCCAGCTTTTAAGCTTTCAGTCTATTTTTTGTTTTATAAGATTTTCAATTTTTTTATATACATTATAATTCCACATCCATTCTTCTAAGTAAAGATCCAGCTTTTAATCTTTCAGTCTATTTTTTGTTTTATAAGATTTTCAATTTTTTTATATACATTATAATTCCACATCCATTCTTCTAAGTAAAGATCCAGCTTTTAAGCTTTCAGTCTATTTTTTGTTTAATAAGATTTTCAATTTTGGACCAAAAAATGTCTATTGACTGGGTATAACACCGCTATTATCGTCAACAAAATATAATTTGTGATTACTTTTTGGTAAATTAAGTTTACTATTTTGTAACTCATTATAAGGCCGCCATTGATCAGAATGAATGATTGTTCCTGTGCGACAAAATCTCTGAAAAAACTTAATTAAAGTGTTTGCAGAGCGATTTTTTACAATTTGCATGTAAAACTTAGAGGGACTATTACTAGTGTCTGCTATGCCAAAAACAAGAATTTATTTGTCGCAAGCCCTACCACAATGATGTTTGGGTTTATTTGAGAACATACTTTCTTCTATTTGACAGACGATACCTGATTTTCCAAGCAAAAGTGGGTGTGATGTGTGGTAATTTTTACAGGGAAGTCTTAATTTATTATAAAAATGCATTAAACTATTCTGTTAACGTCTGTTTCTGTAATGGCATCAATATCTTTTGCAGTATAAACTCCTTTAATAACTATTTGAGCCCTGTTCTAAGATCAAAGTTAAAACCATCAAACACTGAGTTAAGCCTTATATTCTTATATTTTTTATAAGAAATACAGGTTTTGTTCATGTATCTAAATGAAGTCTCATCCTTGTTACGGGAATAGGATACCGATTCCATGAGAACCTCATATTCATCAAAAGCTAACTATCTTACTATCACACCCACATTTTTTAAATAATCGATGAAATTACTTATAGATCTATTGATTATTGGTTCAAGGATATCTAGATAGAAGCATGTCATTTGAAAGCGTGCTTTTTTTTTAATATTTAAATCCTTCCTTGAGGTTTTTCGTCGCCTAGCCATTAAAAAACGCCATGCCATTATTTTTCTCTTTACAAATACAAACTCGTAATCTTGACAAAACGGTATTAACAAGAACAACTTTAAGAACTAAAAATATGGAGTCATGGAAAAATAAGACCCTTTAGTAATATTTTTACGATAAAATTAATTAATTTAAAAAAGCTAAACTTTTTCAAAAAATTAATATCTTTAAGGTAATCCATATCCTTAAAAAAAATTAAAAAAAAGTATCATGGAAAAAATACGATATTATTCAAGATTAATATATATTTGATTATAGTCCTAACAAGATAAAAACAATCTCGTATAGAAAAAATGGAAAAATTTATTGACTTGGACTATATAAAATTAGTTAGTAATTTCATTAAGATATCTAATTAATTTTTTGTTTGTGTTTTTTTCTAAAAAATCTAATTATATTTACACAAGTAAACTTAATTGGGTTATTTCTAAATTATTGTCAAATGATCATTTTTAAGGGGATATATTTTGTTTAAATATAATAATGATAAAAAATAAAGATATCTATATGATATAAATCAGCAGGTATTAAGATTTTTGGAAAATCTCTTTCTTGGATCAAATTTTGATATAAAGATATTATTTTTATCAAAATATTTTCGAGTTCATATTTTAACCATTGATTACTTATAAACTCTGATAAATTATTTGTTTTACTTTTCTTCAACCTATTATTGGTTATGAATATGAATTTTCTTTATGCTTATTACTTGGTCAATCAAATTTATAAAGCAGCTTTAATTTTTGTAATTAACTCGTATTTTTTATTAAAAAAAATTAATGTATCTTATTCAAATGGTCTTTTGAAAATTCCAAATAAATGCTTCATCTAATGATTATTTTGTTAATTGCATCCAACCTGCTCAATTAATTATTTAAAAATAAAAAAAAATAATTTTTTACAAAGAAATAAACTAAAATTTATATAATTTATGATCCAAAAAAACATTTTTCAGTATTTTTGTAATAAAATTAATAACTAATACAGTTTATTTTTTTTAACGAAGACAAAAATTTAATCAGCATATAAAATTATTAATTAATTTTTTTTATAACAAAAACGATTTTTTAACCCCATGACAATACCGAAAATTAACAACAACAAGAGAAAAAGAAAATAATACAACATTGAACAAAAATTAAACGTAATTTAATATCAAGAAGAGAAAGTTGGAGTTTATCAAACATTTACGGCACCTAAATGTAACATGCAAATCAGTTAAATAAACGTAATTTAATATCAAGAAGAGAACGTTGGAGT
>CAKKLC010008140.1:0-17034 GCA_918559645.1 Ceratonova shasta | reverse complement strand
GAACATCCTAAAACAGAAAAACCACATGTAACTGAAGACGAATACAAGAAAAGTTTAAATGTTTGTATGGCTTATCTTAGAGGAGTAATTGAATATACAAACTACGATTTAGATCTATACAAATCATTATTAAAACACAACCGAGAAGCAATCAGACATAAAATAAAGACAGAGGGAATAAAGTATTATCTTAAAAAAGATTGAAAAAAAACCTTCAAAAAGCAATTAAGAATGATAAGTTTAAATACTTTTTATCAAAATTTCTTTATAACATTTTTACAATTTATTAATTTAATTCCGTAATTAAATTTGGCAGTTGTTTATATTTCAAACTCAAGTTTTCTAATTTTTTGTTTTTAATGTATATATTTCAAATTGTTTTTACCATAATAAAAATTATTCTCTAATCCGCTAATATTCTCTAATTCGCCAACATTTATTAATTTCACGAATTGGCGAATTAGAGAATATTTACTGTAAATAAGATTAGTTGTTGTTTTTATTTATTTAAATATAATCTTTCTACATATTAGCAATTTATTCAAATACAGTAAGTAAATTTATTATTAATTCATATTAAATTAATATTTATTTTAATTTGATAAAAATTCATAGTTTAATTATATATAAAAAATTATATAAGAATAGTTTTCATTTATTTAAATATAATCTTTCTACATATTAGTAATTTATTGAAATACAGTTAAATAAATTTATATTATTAAATCATATAAAATTAATATTTATTTTAATTAAATAAAAATTTATATTTTAATTATGTATGGAAAAATAAATAAAAATAGTTGTCATTTTTATTTAAATATAATCTTTCTACATATTAGTAATTTATTCAAATACAGTTAAGTAAATTTATTATTAAATCATATGAATTAATATTTATTATAATTAAATAAAAATTTATAGTATAATTATATATATAAAATAATAAATAAGAATAGTTGTCATTTTTATTTATCTAAATATAATCTTTCTACATATTAGTAATTTATTGAAATATAGTTAAGTCAATTTATATTATTAAATCATAAAAAATTAATATTTATTTAAATTAAATAAAAATTTATATTTTAATTATGTATGGAAAAATAAATAAAAATAGTTGTCATTTTTATTTATTTAAATATAATCTTTCTACATATTAGCAATTTATTCAAATACAGTTAAGTAAATTTATTATTAAATCATATAAAATTAATATTTATTTTAATTGAATAAAAAATGATAATTTCTGTGCTTTTTCTTATAAATATGTCTCTTTTAAATTATTAATATATTTAGTATTATTATGTTATTAAAATTAAGTTTATATTTGGGATTTTATTTTATATGTAAGCATAGTACATAATCAATCATCAAATATTAATTGTTTTTACATTAAAAAAAACAAAAAAATGAAAATACCAATAATAATATTTAATTTTTCGTCAACTTGGAATAAAAGTTTAATATCTCATCTTGAGTATAAATATTATTGAATTTATTTTAAAAAAATAATCTTTTTGAGGCACTTTATAGCATGCTAAATTATCTTAAATTTTACATTAAAATAAAAACTGTATTAGTTCAAAGAAAGGTACTCATTCTTAGGTTTTTTAAGTGTAAAAGATGCATATGTTTAATAAAAAGTTTTTATATTGATGAGTATTTGTAATTTAAATATACTAATTAATTACTAAAATTTTATATCAAATGTTTGTATTTAAGAGATTTAGAAAATACAATACAAATATATTTTATATATATTTGTTAAATGCTTAAAAAAATATAGCACAAGATGTAATTACCATGACTTATAAATGTAATTACACAAATTTGAAGTTTTTTTATATTGAAATACATTCAAGTAAATTATGTTTTTTACAAATAAATACATAAGTAAATCTTGAATGAGAAAAAATAAAATATATTGTCAGAAGATATTTTTAGAGTGAAAGAAATTGTAAAATTAGATAATTTGAATGAGATTTATAAAATTATTTTAGGAGATATTACAAAAAAAAGCAATATATTAGCTTTTATTAACATATAATTAAATATTTTTTACATTAATAATTTAAATATAAAAACTTGTTATAAATTTACTAAATTATCCCGCATTACTAGATGTCAAAAAAATTTCAATCGATTTGATAAATAATCAATATTAGTATTGATCTTATTAATTATTAATAATATGAATTCAAATTTTAACATACTGTTATATTTAGATAGGTAAATTAAATCTACAGAAAAATTTTAATACTTTCAGTAATTTTACTTCTAATAATTTTTTCACCATTTTCTTTTTCAGTAATAATCAAGAAACATAAATCTTTTAAATGCTGAATGATAATAACATAAAATTAATTAATTATAAAAGTCTCAATGAATCATAAGTTTTAAAAAAATATTTGGATTTCTCTGGGTAAATAACGTAATATTAACATTTACTATAATTTATAATATTTCAGGAAATGAAATCGTTATTATTGATAAAGATGATTGAAAAAAGTTTAACTACGTCAAATAATACTGCATTATTTTATTTAAAGAAGGAAAATTTAAATTAATCATATTTTTAATAAACTTATAAATTGGATCTTTTAGAGCTGTTAATTATAATTATAAAACGCATAATTTTTACTAACTAAACCTGCAGCATTAATACAGAGATATCAATAATTTCGTGATGCTTGCACAACAAAGTTGCCTTTTTTAAATTATAAAATTGTTAGAAGTGAAGCTAATTTTCAAATTTATTAAAATCATATTTATCTAAGGAAAAATCATGTAACTATATATATACTTAGCAACTTTGGGTTTTCGATAAGAACTCTAAACAGAATAAATTTTATTAAAAAAGTAACTCATTCCAGAAAGTATTAATTATTAGGTTATTAGTCTCTATTAAAAAAGAATATCTCAAATGATTTAAAATCCACCATATTAAAATTAAAAAATTAATCACTTGGAATATTTTGTGGGTTTAAAGAAGGATAAACTTACAAAAAAAGTCAAATGCTTTTGGAAAATGCCAAATTTTTTTTTCAAATATAAAATTTGTACATATTATTATATGCTTTCAAATCATTTAGATGAATTAATATACTGAAAAGTATATGAAAAATAGCATAATTGACGTTTGGGAATATTAACGAAAATCGATAAATTTTATAATTAATTAAATATTAGTTTATTTGTAATGTTTGATATTAAAAAAACATAAAATTCCTAGTACCAATTTTCTAATTAAAAACTACTACAACAATATTTTAACTTGTTTTATTATTCAAGATTAATTAAATTAGAAAATGATCACATAACATGCAGTAATCCTCAGAATAATATGGTGCCCGTTTTTAATTCAAATTTTAAAATTACATTTTTTTTACAATAATCTCATTTAGTACAATTCAAAATATATTTATACCAAAATAACATAGATCAAACTATGAAAAAATGTTATTGTTTTCAATTATTATGAAACTATACTTATGAATCTAATAAAATAGAAAAATGTGATTTACTTTTAATTATAAGATTTTATATATAATATTTTTAAAGTTTTATTTTTTGATATTCTTGTTAAATTATTAATCTTTACTTGAGGAATTTGAAAGAGAAAAATTAAAGAGATACAGTAATCTCGCGCTTAAGTGCGTTACTTGAAAGTAGCGGCTTTGTGCGCACATATTAGAGATTGCGCACTTAGTTTTTTCAATAATATTATTGTTTCTTAAATGCCGCAAATTTCACAGAATTAGCCCTTAAATGTTAGCCAAAGTTTGGATATTATCCATAAACTACAAAAAGTTAATGCACCTAGTAAAAGAGCAATTTTAAGTGAGTACTTTATGAGTGAAGGTGCGGTAAGAAAGTTATGGAAACAAAAGGAAGAAATACTAAAAAGAACAGAAACCGTTCCTGGATCTACAAGAATTTCATAATTCCATGTTAGTCATGCTCGCTTTCCTATTTTAGAAGATAAGCTCTTTTCATGGATGGATGTAAAGAGACGTTTAAAGCTATAGCTTTCTCCAATTATAGTTATTTCAAAAGCAGTTGAAATTGCGGAATAACTTAATATTGACAATAATGATTTGAAAGCTCATTGGGAATGGTTAGAAAAATTTAGAACGCAAAAAAAAGTTAAATCAGTTCTTTTATGTGGAGAAGGAGTTGAAGTCAAGAACGCAGATCCGCAGTTACTACAAAATTTAAACAATAAATACAAAATTATAAAAAATTATCTACCTGCAAATATCTATAATATGGATGATATAGAATTGTTTTACTCATTTTGCCAAGATACACATTACTAATGCCAAATAAAGATGTATCAAGTGTCCGAGGAAAACCAAAGTCAAAAGATAGATTGACTTTAGTTGTTTGTTTTAACTCCGATGGTTCTTATAAGATTCCTTGTCTAATGATTGGGAAAAGTAAGAAACCTGCATGCAGTATTGGAAACAGTTTCCAATTCCTTATTGATATCAAGGAAAAGCTTGAATGGATCAAGCTATCTGTCAGATATGGTCCGATACGGTATTTGTTACAAAAGTAAGAAAACATACTTGAAGACATTTTTTAATAATAATAGACAATGCACCAGGACATTTTTAAAAGTTTTGAAAAAATGGCATTCTAGTTGAGTTTTTTCCACCAAACTGCACTTGTTGAATACAACCATGTGATCAAGGAATAATTTAATGTTAAAAATTACGGTATAAATTTGTATATCTACGAGATTTCCTGCGGTTTTATGATCTACCTGATGATGAAAAAGAATTTACTGCGAAATCAAGCTATGCTTCTTAGAAGAGGTTCTGCTGATGTCAAATACAGTAATCCTGCTAATATAATGGATGCAGTAATGTACATAAAAGAAGCTTGGCTAGTATTTTGCCTATTTCTATTGAAAATTGTTTTACAAAAGCAGATTTAATAATTCAGTATTTTTATGATACAAATTTTGTAAAAAAATTAAATTTGTGGAAGAAAGTAACAATGAAGAAGAAAATTAAATCTTAAAAATAAAATATCTCTTATTAATGTAAATGATTTTTAAGAGTATATTCATGTCGACGATTCGACATATAGTGAGTATTCAGAAGGTATTAATGATGACATTAATGATCTAATAATAAGATGAATAACAATGAGTGCAAAGAAGAAAAATCTGCTGATTAAGAAGAAGAGAATGGTTATTTTAGTGATTTAGATGACACTAAAACTTCCTCAATCGATTTTTAACAAGTCTTTTTACTCATAACATCTCTTACGACAAAAATATTGCATCCTTCTCTAATTTTTAAGTCTCATGGATATTACAACGATCTAAAAACTGCTTACGAAAAACTAATGTCTTTGACTTTAAAAATTCGACATGGCAAGATTGAAAATCATGCAGCGAAACTAAAAATTTAATTAACAATAAATGACTTTTTTTAACATAATCAAGTAAAAATCTATAAATGTTGAACATAGGCTTTTGTGCAGTTTCCCCTCGTTGGGCGGGAGTTGGATTAATATTTTTTAAAAATTTTTAGTTTTTTAAAAAAAATAACATTTTTAATGCATTATTCTTTGGATCGGGTACTTTTCCTAGACATTTTCAATAAAAATTTCAAAATCATAACTAAATTTTTCATGCATCATAAAACATATGAGATGAGATTCAAGAAGGTTTCGATAAGTTTCAAATCTTGCTATACATTTAGCTTTTACCTTTTGCCAGCTAGACTCAACATGATTGGTTGTAACATCATTTTGTCTAACGAATTTCCCTATCGAATGATTTACAGGGTAATTTTCATAACCTAAAGTATTGAGAGAAGTAGAAATTCTAGCCTGATCGGAATAGATGATTGAACCTAGTCTTATCTTCTCTAAGATAATTGGGATTATAATTTCTCTTAAACTATTCGGAACAGATATGCAAATTCCCTCCCTAGTTGTTGAACAATAACCACCAAACACATATTGTTCTCTCACCAGACGACAAACGTTATATTTTCTTGTAACTAGAAGCTGCCCATATACTTCTACCAGTACGCATTCTCCGCTGATTATTATTTGATTTTTTTCAAAATGAAACATACAAACTTCTCTACAGAAATTCAACCAATCCACAATTGTATGTTGACTATTTTCCTCTATTTTTCTTTTCAAATTAACATTTTTAACTTCATTTTTTACAAGATAAAACAAATTAGTTAAAATTTTGCCAAATCTCAGATGACTTTTTTCAAAAATTGTATTTTTTCGAATTGATGTTTCCATTTTTACAATTATTAGCAAAACAACGAAAATAAAAACCGTGTTTTTTTATGTATTTTTGAAAGTAAAGTATAAAAAAAATCTAAAGCAAACTTTTTTTTTCTTAAAGTAAACCAATTTCAGTAGCATATTCAATAGCTGATAGTTGGTCATCCAAAAAATTAAAAACATCTCTGTAATGAATTTTAACTAGTATTTTAATTTTTATTTATTTATTTTATTCAAAAAAATTAATCCACTAACCTCAACGGGGGGAAAGTGCACAACCGTCACATGACATTTTTTTGGTATTCCTGCTCACTTAACCGCGATGTGTACTTCAGAAAATGCGCACTTAAGCGTGAGATTACTGTATATTTAATATATGGTCTTTAAAAATATTTTATTTTATAGTTAATAAAAATTATAATTTATCATTATAAATAAAATTTATAAAATTTACAATTTATTGTATATATATATATGTATAAATAAGATATTAAAATATTTTTTTTTAGTTGATGAAAATTATAATTTATCATTATAAATAAAATTTACAATTTATTATATATATGAGATATTAAAATATTTTGTTTAGTTAATAAAAATTATAATTTATCATCATAAATAAAATTTATAAATTTACAATTTATTATACAGATATATGTATAAATGAGATATTAAAATATTTTGTTTAGTTAATAAAAATTATAATTTATCATCATAAATAAAATTTATAAATTTACAATTTATTATACAGATATATGTATAAATGAGATATTAAAATATTTTTTTAGTTGATGAAAATTATAATTTATCATTATAAATAAAATATATAAAATTTACAATTTATTATACAGATATATGTATAAATGAGATATTAAAATATTTTTTTAGTTGATGAAAATTATAATTTATCATTATAAATAAAATATATAAAATTTACAATTTATTATATATATATACATATATATGTATGAATGAATGAGATGTTAAAATATTTTTTTTAGTTGATAAAAATTATAATTTATCATTATAAATAAAATATATAAAATTTACAATTTATTATATATATATATGTATAAATAAGATATTAAAATATTTTTTTGTAGTTGATTAAAATACTACTTTATCATTATATTTAAATAAATATAAAATTTCCAATTTATTATATATATGTATAAATGAGACATAAAAATATTTTTTTAGTTGATAAAAATTATAATTTATCATTTTAAATAAAATTTACAATTTTTCATATATATGTATAAATGAGACATTAAAATATTTTATTTTATAGTTGATAAAAATTAGAATTTATCATCATAAATAAAATAAAAAATTTACAATTTATTATTATTTATATATGTATGTATGTATAAATAAGATATTAAAATATTTTTTTTGTTGATGAAAATTATAATTTATCATTATAAATAAAATATATAAAATTTACAATTTATTATACATATATATGTATAATTGACATTAAAATATTTTTTTAGTTGATAAAAATTATTATTTATCATTATAAATAAAAAATATAATTCAATTATATTAATACAATATTTAATATTATTTTATAGTTGATATATATCAGAGATGTCATGATATCAACCCGCGAACCAAAACCCCGCCCGTTGAGTACTTCTATGTAGCGCGCAGAGTTATCCCAAAAATATTTGTCACACTATGTTTTTCGTTATTTTTTTATCATACAAACAGCGATATAAGGCGCTGTAATGCACTTCACAAACGCGTGATGCTTGAAGGTGTCCGAAAGGGCTGTTTTAGAGTCAATTCGTAATGCTGCATTTGATTGGGTCAGATTAACAGTAAATCCGATGTGAGCGATAAATTTATAATTCGGAAAATGAGGGCGAATGTAAATACTTGCAAAAAACGAAAAATTGACACAGAAGGAAGACTTTAAAAGCATTTTGGACTGTAAACTATTTTGTAATGGAACACGTCTTGTAGGATGATGTGCCTAATATATCAAGAAATAATTGTGCGTTGAAAAAATATGTACAATGTTAAGCGATATTTTTCAAAAAATGATAGCGACAGGTACAACAACCTGACTGGTCAATTTCGAATTGATATTGTGAACCTTTTAAAGCAGAGCATTATCAAACAGCAGTCGTTGTTTACAGCAGTTAGTAACAAGTCAGAAGGTTTAACCAAAGTAAGTTTTTTTAATATCTGAAGCTATAGTCAAGCAGTGGAAAGCATTTTCCAATGGTTAATTTCTTAAGGAATGACTCTAGCTGTTTACTGGTGTGGTCTATTTAAAAAAAGAAGCTAGAAGTATAGAAAGTTAGTCTTTCTCACTAAACCATTGCTAGAAGAATTGACGAGCTCTCATTTAACATAGAAGTAAGTCTCACTAAAAAACTTGCTCAATGCCAATTTTATTCTCTTGCGCTCGATGAAAACACAGGCAATAAAGATACAACTCAAATGTCGGTTTTTGTGAGGAGAGTAACAGAAAAATTTGTCATTATCGATAAAATTTTGTATATATGTTCAATGAAAGGCATTTCAACGAGAAGGCATGTTTTGCATCAGGCAAAAAAGGTCCTCAAAAAATTTAATCTTTCCGAAATTTAATTGACTTATTTAACCACAGGCGGAGCCCTTTTAGTGACAGTTATACACAATGGATTCGTATCTTTTAATGGTAAAATTAGTGTCTCACAAAATTGTTATTCATCACTGCAATATATACCGAGAACGGCTATTTGCAAAGTTCCTGAACATGTAACATGTAATGGGCCAGGTTGTTTCAACAGTCAATTTTATAAGGTCTCGCGCTGAACCACATACAATTTCAGGATTTCCTTGAAGACTTGGAATCAGATCATTGTGATGTTATTTATTTCTGCCAAGTCCGTTGGCTAACTAGAGCAAAAATGTTAGCCAGGTTTTGGTCACTTTGGGATAAAATAGAAAATAGTGTGATAGAAAAGAGAAAAGATGTTTGTTTCCTCGATGATCAACAGTGGTTAAATTACTTGGCTTTTTTGGTGGACATTACTAAAAATCTTGCAGATCTTACTGTGAAACTCTACTGTAAGGATCAACTTGTCCATAAAATGTATAAGTGTGTTGTCGCATTTTGTCAAAAGCTTAAACTTTAAAAGCAAAACTTATATCAGAAGAAATTGTTACATTTTAAAGCAGAAGAAACAAGATAGCTTGAAACGCTAGCTCATATGAAGTACTCCACTCTTTTTATCAAACTTGTTAATGAATTCGAACAGATGTTTTAAGATTTAAAACAAAATGCGGATGACATAAAAATTATTAGTAATCCTTTATATATCGATCCATCTGATGCGCCTGAATAATATCAACTCGAACTAATCGACATTTATAATAACAGCGATTTAAAAACTGCTTATGATTAGCATGACCTTGTTACCTTTTACAAGCATTATGTTTCATTAGAATCTTATCCTAACCTAGCCAAGCCAATCATTCTTGCAGATATATTGCACTTTTTGGCAGCACATATTGCTGTGAACAGCTTTTTTTTTTATAATGATAAACGTGAAAACAAAGAATCAATCCGTTCTTACAGATGAAAATTTACCAGCAATCCTTAGTATTCCCATATCTAGTGTTAAATTGGATATGGACTTTTTATGCAAACAGAAACAATGTTAAATATTTGATTGATGCTTTTATTTAGTTTTAAATGTTTCTGTCTTCGTATTATTAAAATAA
The DNA here is from genome assembly GCA_918559645.1 of Ceratonova shasta. Classification (NCBI taxonomy): domain Eukaryota; kingdom Metazoa; phylum Cnidaria; class Myxozoa; order Bivalvulida; family Ceratomyxidae; genus Ceratonova; species Ceratonova shasta. The sequence continues at coordinate 7,044 of CAKKLC010008140.1, read as the reverse complement.
AAATCTAATCTTATTTCCCCAAAAATGCCAATTTACATGTAGCCCAACCTTTAAAAAATGTTTGAAAGGTGGCCAAAGGCAAAAAGGTTGGACACCCCAGATATAATTTATGATTATAAATGAATATATATAAACAAAAATTAATATATTTTTCAATTTACTTATATGACAATAAAAATATTTTATTTTAGTGATAAAGATAATACTTTATGATTATAAATCAAATATATTAATTTAATTATATAATTTTATATTCATAGAATATTTAATCTTATATTATGGTTAATATAAATTATAATTTACCATTATAAATGAATATATATAAAAATTTAATATAATTTACAATTTACTTATATGACAAATTAAAATATTTTATTTTAGTGATAAAGATAATACTTTATCATTATAAATAAAATATATTAATTTAATTATATTATATTCATAGAATATTTAAATATTTATTCTTATATTATGGCTGATATAAATTATAAATTAAATATCTCTGGACAGTAAAAAATGTGATTTTGTATAAATTTTGCCAAATTTTAATGTTGATAGTAAAAAAAAAGTAGGTGAGAATTAAAATTATTTTTGTTACATATACTTTTTAAAAGATTGATTATTATTTTAGTAAAGGTTATTAATATTTTCTCATTTCTTTAATATATTATGATTAAAGACAATTTATTAGAAAATATTTATTTATATATTTTTAAATAAATTAAATTAACAATTATCTATTAATTTAATAAATAAAACTTTATTCCAAATAATGAATATTATAAAACATTAAAATAATTTATTCCAATTAAATTTTTTTTATAATTTAATCAATTAATATAATATATGGTTAATTTATTTATAAATAATATATGAATTAGATTAGTAATATATATTGATTATTTTTTAACTAATTAATTTCTTACGTATTGTGCATTAAACAAAGAATATTTCTAAAAATGTTACTTCATTTTGATTTACAACTAAACCATAAAAATATTTATCATCTTAAAAATTTCTAATATTTAATCATTAATTATTTAATAAATATTTCAAAAAATTCTGTTAAAACATTTATTTTGGTAACAACTGACATTATTTTCATAAACCTTAAATTCTAACCTACATGCTTGAACAACTTAAATTACTAATTTTTGACATTTTTACCAATTTTGAATTGTTACAATATTGAATCCTGCAATATTATTGTTTCCATGTTTGAAAATGATTTGTTCTAGTTCGAATTTTTCAAATAATACAAGTTTATCGCCATTTGAATAAGTTAAAAATAGGTTATTATAACTAGATATAATGGTTAAATGACATAAGTAACTTTTAGAACAAAATAATCTTGATATTACTGGAATCAGCAATAATTTCATCAGTAGTAATATATTCTATTACAAGCAGTATATTTATTTTATTTATTTGAAACCTTAAATCTCATTTTTGACATCATATAGATTGTATAATATGAATTTATATAAGCTCTTTTCGATAATGGAAATTATTGAGGTATCTTGGCTTTTTATATTTTTAATGCCTAAAAAATTTGTTTATCAACGCAATAAAGTTGTACCTTAGAGAATTTAAATTATTTAATAAATTTATATCCATTTATATCATATTGTTGTATTTACTATATTCAATAAATTCAAATTTTCCCCTTTAATATTTTTATTAAATTTTACAAGGCAACTCTTTAAAATTTATTAAAATTAACTCTTTTTGAATCTTTTTTCAGTATACCCAAAGTTATTTTACCTAAAAATTATTTTATTTTTTTCAAACAAAATTTTATTTTCTCAAAAATTTTTGCATTCATGTCTAATTTCTACTATTTAAAAATTATTTGATAAAATAATTAATTCATTATTTTAATCTTTTCAGTCGATAAACTAGAATAACCTTCATAATATTTAAAAACTTAAACTTTTGTTCTTATGAGCACCATAAAATATCCCTAATTGAAGATTTAAATGGTTGTAGGTATTTTTTTTAATAAATACTTAAAAATTTCTGAAAATTGTGGATAGTATGAGAAAATGATTATTCTGAGAGATAACTGTATTTATAAAAAATCGAATAAATTTTGATGGATATACATAAAAAATAACATTTTATGATGTACAATGAAAGTATATTAAATAAAAATATATAATTTTACTTTTTTTATAGGTTATATTGTTAAAAATTTATATTTACAATAAAATGTATTTTAATCAATATATTAAAGTAGAAGTTAATTTATATTAAAATATCCATGTGAAATAATTTTAAATGCTTAGATTTATAAAAATTAAACAAAATATATTTCTTTTCTTATTTTATTCATCAATAGTAATAAGTTAACTTGAAATATTATTTTGCTTTATAAAAATATAAATAATGTATTTAAAAGGTGATTAATGATTGACTACATTATTTAAATGAGCATTAAAATAATAAATGTCCTTAAAGCATGTTATTTTTGTATTTAAAATTATATTCAATTCATCCTTTTTATAACTTTTAATTTTAATGAATGATTATTCATAATTTCTATTATAATAATACTGGATTAAGAAATATAAATTGTGTTTATATTATGTGTAAATATACAAGTTCATTACAAAATACTGAATATAAATCAAGAATTTGAGATAATAAACTATCCATTTAGAGTGATTCTTCATATAGGTAATCATATAGATTGAAAATTATCAATACAAATTTTTGTTGTCCTTATCAGTATCCTTTAATAGCAATATAAAAATCATTAAGAAGATAAACGATCAAAGTAGCTTTTTTTGAACAAACAATTTTTCTCAAGCTTTTTTATTAAACTTTGATTCAAATTCAATTTTGGACTGACAATATTGAAGCTATCCTTGTATATCATTAAAACTTGATATATTTGATATAATTAATTAGCCTTTATTAGTAGAATATTATTTTTAGACGGATAAAATTGAATTTTAAGAATTTATTGAGTAATAAACAAAATTTTGAATTTAAAATAGATTTGCTACATTTATCTTATTGATTATACTAGTAAAACTTTCAAAATGTACTATAAAAGTAATTTTGTTGACAAGTAAATTAAAAAATATTTTTTGAAATCAACTAAAATATATTATGGTCTAATATTAATTAAAGATTTATTTGAAATGATAAAATTATTAAAAGTGGGTAGAAATTCTGTATTACATTAAAAACTTTTGATATAATTGGAATAACATCAGACTGAATTTAAAAAAAATATCTATTATTTTTTATTAACTTTTAGGATCAATTTTGATTACTGCATCCATTATATTTCTTGCTATTGTCAATATCTGTCAAAAGAAATATTTTATCTAATTAAATACCTTTTCTTATTAATTTTTAATATATTTAAATATAGATCCAGGGATTTTTCAATAAAAACTCTGTATTTAAGCTAAAATATATTATTTTATTAGAAAAATTTTAAATATAATGAATTATTAAATACACTACAACAAAAATTATTTTATGTAATAATTTTTAAATTCATAAAAATAATATCATCAGATGTAATTTTATTTGCTTGAAAATAGTGAAAATATTATAAGTTGACACTATTTAAACGAATTTAAATTTATTCAACTGCTTTATTTCTTTATTTTTGTTGAATAAAATGCAATTTTATGACTGATTTTATTGATTAAATGAGGAAATGAGGAAATAAAAAAAATGTGCCTTTTATCTTTAACTTACTTAAAAAATAATGTTGATTTTTAATATTTATTGAAGATATTTCATTTCATTTTAAAGAAAAAAAACTTTATCTTTAGACTAATACTATCAATATATGTCAGCTACATGTCAAATTCATAAATGAAAGGAAATTTTTTTAAATTAAATATTATAAATACTTATTCTCTCTTAAAAAATTATAAAATTATTGATTCAAATTTATAAAGTAAAAAGAATTTTATTTTAACATGGTCGAACCCATTTCTATTGTTAAATGTTTTTTATCCAATAAGTATAATGTATATTTACATAAGCTTTTTAAACCAATTATTACTTCAAACTTTTTGGATTTAAATTTTGAAATAAAAACTACAAAATAACAAAAATTTTTTTTTCTTATTGAATGCTTAAACTTATAACAAACCTTACGAAATTTAGTCTCTTGCATTTTTATTATTCAAGAATACTAAATTCTTGGGAATTTAATTTTTAGTATTATTAAGTATACATAACTAAATATAACAATGATTTTGCAAAGTTGTTTAATTATTAGATTTCTTTGGTTGATTTTGATGAATTTAATCCAAAAATAAACTTTTTTTTATTTTTTTTGTTTTTTATGACATCTCGAGCAATAGTTTAGGTATAAAATGTGGGATTATGTATTTTATAAAAATATTACTAAATTACTGTATTTTTTCGTTTATTAGATATTCCTTTATTTAAGTAGTTTCAAAATTGGTTTTCTTATAGTATAAAAACATTATTATTGATTAAAATTGAAACTTATTTTTAATACTAATAATGTATTTCTATCATGAAAATTTCTTTCCCTAAACTAATTTTGATGTTTAATTTAATTATATAACACTTTTAATTATATATAATTTTATAGATTTTTCCCACTTTTATACGACATATAATTTCTTTTATAACATATTTTCATTAAATTTAAAATCTCTAAAAATCACATTTAAAATTATGTTTATAAAATATATCGATATTGATACTCTAAACGATAAATATTTTGTTGTAAGATAAGATTTTCTATATCAAATAAATCATTTAATTTATTAAATATCAAGTTAACTCCCTTTCACTTATTTCAGAATCATTTAATATATCTAATTATATTTTAGTCTATAAGTTGCATATACGTTGTAAACTAATTAAAAAAATTATTCTGAATGACCCAACTAGAAAAATTAAATATGTAAAATTTTATTAAATCTACGCATATAATTAAAAAAATAACATTTTTAAAAATAGTAATTTATTAATTTGAAAATTTTAATATTCTTTTACTTAAGATAAATCCTTGAGTGGATGATCAGAATTTTTGATACAAGCAAATTGTATAAATTAAAGATTCTTATAATAAATTTTGAATTCTTTCTTATTATATTTAATAGTATAAAATATTGTGTTAATATATACTATCTTTTTATGGTATTATAAAGTTTTTATTTTATATTAAGAGAATGGCATGTTTATTGGTGTAAATTTTTATTTACTAATTAACAAATATAAAATCTAAATATATTTAGATGTTTTATGATTAAGAAACCTAACTAAACAAAATTTACATTATTTTTTTAATAATTATCATTTTTCGGGAAAATAGTGAAATGGTATTGAATAATCTATAATAAAAAAGGAAAAGAATTTAAATATTTTTCAATAATAAATTCAGGTCTTAAAAATATAAATATAAAAACCAACATAAAAAAAATTGCATAGGGTCAAAATATGGAGAGTAAGATATCACATATTTTTAATGTATCCTGTATAGTTTTATTTATGGAATTAAACGTTATCTATTTTAGTATTGTATTCCTATAACTAAAGAAATATCTGATAAGTATTAAAATTATAAAGCTATCAATGTATTCAGCATTATATCAATCTTAATTGAATTCTGATAAAATAATGACATTTAAATCTAAAGCACAGATAAAATTACCTATTCAAACGTTGATTTTTTGGAACAGTAATGCTTCCCAAGAATTAGTTATGGAATTTACATATTTTATTTCTATTAAACTGTTTGAACCCAGAGCCAAGGAGAAATTATAATATTCAAATATTTATTATTGTGTCATATCTGTAGCATAACAAAATCTCATCATTTAATTCAAAAACAACCGATTTTTATCTTTTTTTAAGTTTACTGAACTGTTTAACATAAAGGTATTTAAAATTTTTTTATTAAAATATTAATCTTAATCTGTATTAATTAGTTATCTGCAGTAGTTGATCCATGAATGTCTTTTTCAACGGGTTTGGCGATGTTTTTTACAAAATAAGTTATTCTTCCTTTAACTAATAAAGTGATAATCATAATTCAATATTCGTCATCATTTTATTTATAGCTGATCTAACCAATTATGGGAATCTAGTCGGATCTATTTATTTTTATTTTCCATTTTTACAATTTGAACCTCAAATCTTAGTGAATAAACTTGTTTTTTTACTTATTATTATTAAATTTTATATATTTATAACCAAATAAATCCTACGATATTATATTTTAAAAATTTTAATTATTAATTTTAAAATTAAAAAATTTTAATATTTATTAAACTAAATCATCCATATGCTATTAATTAATCTAAAAAAATGTAGTAAAAATAAATCAGTTGAATTATTTTAACAAATTTGTAGCATAACAGAATAACTATTTTTCAAAATTTTTAAATTTTTATTAAAAAAATCTAGCTATATTAATTAAAAAATATTTACTCTAAAATCTCGTATATAGGCAGAGGCTTATACGAAAAAAAAATATGATTTTATTTTTAAAGAGTTGGGTGTGGCTTGTAGCAAAATAAAATTGGAATTTTATTTTAAATTACGGGGTGCGGCTTATATTCGAGATTTTAGTGTCTATATATATATGGTTTTATTTAGTTGATCATTATTTATAAGGTTAATTTACTTATTTAAAAACATATTTATTTGAAGTTAAATTTTATTACCTTTTTTATCATTTTATAAGATACGGAGAGTCGGCAATATTTTAATTCACATATTTATCAGATTTTTATTAAAAAAATCCAGCTATATTATTTAAAAAATATTGACTCTTAAATCATGTATATATATAGCGGGTTATACGGAAAAAAGTGAAATTTTATTTTAAATTACGGGGTGCGGCTTATATTCGAGATTTTAGTGTCTATATATATGGTTTTATTTAGTTTATCATTATTTATAAGGTTAATTTACTGATTAAAAAATATATATTTGAAGTTAAATTTTATTACCTTTTTTATCATGTTATAAGATACGAAGAGTGAGCAATATTTTAATTCACATATTTATCGAATTTTTATTTAAAAAGTC
>CAKKLC010008137.1:123056-138264 GCA_918559645.1 Ceratonova shasta | reverse complement strand
TATTACCAACACACAAGGGGGGAAAATATTACAAAATAATATTTTTCCTTTTATTGGAACAAGCTCTGTGGAACGCATCTATGTTTTACATGAAGAAGATAGGAGTTTTAAATTTTAATCTTTAAATACATATTGAAACTATAATTTGAATACTTAATTTGAAGAATTCATCTGTATCAATAAAATTCAAGAATTAGAGGAAACGTTTTCAAGCAGTATTTAGAAAAGTATCATTCATAAGAATTTTCTTCCAAAGCGGCAAGACAATTAAGTAGCTTAAACTCTTTACGTCTTACTGGTAGACATTTTGTAGAAACAATTCTCCCAACCGCATGCAAAGTATATTCTACCTTACATTTTGTTTTTTCCTGCTATTAAAGATAAAAAAGTGAGGAAGGAGACAAGGTTATACTGTCCTGACTATAATGTGGAGCTTTGCATCCCTTGTTTCAAGATATATCACACCAACAAATTTTTAGCCTAATAAAATAAAATTTAGTATAAAAATGTGTAATTTTATTATTAGTAATTATTCTTGTAGCAACAAAGTCTATAGCTATCAGTAGATCACTTTTTTTTGTGAACGGATTGTATGAAAAATGATTTGGTAAAAGTCATAATTCAAAAACATATTGATATATAGGTAGTTGTTCCCTTTGAATGGGTAATGGAAAAATGACTCAAGGAAAGAAGTCAATAATTGCTAGCTACAACATTTGCAGAATGAATTAAAATTATGTTTATTGATTTGTTACATTTAATACAAAATCGTTGTAAAAATATTTTTACAATGATTAATGGGCTACATCTAATGTTAAGATACCCTGACTTATAAAAAATTAACAAGCGAGTCCAAAATAGCTCTATTATGTACAATTTTTAGCTGGCATATTGTAAAAAGGATTATTATTGATAATTCTAATGGAAAATCAGATGATTCTTTACATATTTTTTGAATAAAAATCAAAAGGTTTAGTGGTTAAAAGTAATTTCAGAATAAGTTTTTTTAAAAAAAATTGTAATTGTGATTTTTACGACTTTAAGTAGCACCACAATATAAAAAAAACAAGTCACTTTTATCATTCTGTAATAATTTTTTCAAAAGAACTAAAATATATTTTTTGAATATATAAGCATAGAAATTACTTGTTTACCCAGAAATCTAGAAATCGATTCTTAATTTAATTAATTTTATTAAATTATATGGATAATTATTTTTTAGTAATTGCCTTGGGAAAAAAGCCACTTTATCCTATTTTTAAATTGTAACCTTAAAATATTATTTCTTTTATATTGTAATCAAACATCTAAATTTTTTTGCATAAGAAATTCAAATTTGTGTAAAAATATTGAAAATTGTATAAAATTATATGATTATTAAGTGTTTATAATACAAACATTTCAATGATCATTTTGAGAATCTTGCTTTCTCGGAAAGCTATAATTTTTTATTATAAAGGGTTGTTTGTTAATGTAAAATTAGTTTTATCAGATCTTATAGAATATATCCATAACTTTCATATGTAATTAAGATGTCATAAAATATATTATTATAAATGACAAGTTCCTAGATACTTATAGATTCTAAAGTGTAGGGTATTAAACATAAATATTTCGTAAAAAATTAGATAATTATGATTTGTATATGAAATCTTATTCAAATTAAATGAATTTTCTTAAAAAGTGATTTTGTTATTAAATAGTTTTATTAAGAATATTACAAGTATAATAGGTTGAAGAAATTATATCTATTTTGACTTGTAAAAGAATAATTAAATTGCTTTAGGAATTTAAATATGAACAATTATATTGAATATTCGGTGAAAGGCAGTTATTCGTCGTTTTTGAGATAACTCGTCGTTTTTGATAAATTTAAGATATTAACTTATATGTTACGAAATTGTAGATCCTGGTAAACTAATAACAGCTAAAGATTTTGAGTCCTTAACCATCTCAGAGACATTTATTTCCCAGAATATGTCCGATGGATACGATCCTAATATCTTCTTGGCCATTTCTGGTATCATTGCTAATACTATGTTGTGTCCCAAATGTGATGATGGTACAAGAAGATCTTACGTAAAACGAAAACAATCTCCTGATAGTTTTTACTGGATGTGTAAAATATCTTGTCGTTTTTCTTGCAGTGTTCGAAATAATAGCTTCTATAAGGAAATAAGCATACAAACAAATCTTTTTAAATATGTATATATACATTAAACAAACTTCTTTAAAATAAATAACCTAAAAGCTAAAAATTGTCAGAGTATTTTGACTCGATAATTAATACACTTTGTGATTATATAATAACGAAGAGTACAAATATTTCTAGAAATATCACAGATGCTTTCAGCAAAATGTTTGAAAAGATGGTCTATTATTTAATAAAAAAAACCATAATCATTTGTTCAATAAAAAATTATTTTTTGATGATATGGAAATTTAGAAACTATGTGGAAAATTATAAATGATAATGTCATTTTAAATACTAGCATCATTTAAAATCAATAGAGAACTTATTATGTAGCACAAAGAAAATACTAAAATTTTAGTATAAAAATTTGAATTATTCAACCAATATGATAAATTCAATAGATAAAATTTTTCACAATTAAGTGCTTGAATAAATTTGGGATAAACGAATAGATTTTTGTGAGTTAGATATTGGCATCTATCGGGGTTCCCACTTTTTTCTTTTGGGGTTTTACCCCTTTAAAAAAAAACAGAAAATCAACAACATTCATTAAATCATCAAAACAATAAGGATTTATTCAGATATGAACTATTCAAAAAGCTATATTCTGAATGTTTAATTCAGTTTCAATATAAATCATTAGAATTAAGGGTTTTAATTTTTTTACTTAAGTAAATTAATTTTCAACGATACTAAAAATTTCTCTTGTAGTTCTCCTATATATAAACAGCTATGCCTTATTAATAATCATACCTGAAAAATTCAATTTGATTTATTCATCTAATCCTAAATATTTTTAATTTAACCACTTCATGCTCGGGTTTTTTTTAACAAAAATATAATTAAAAACATTGGGTTATTTTATTTTTTATTTAACAAGTACACATATTTTTTATATTGCTCAGTTCAACAAAAGTTAAAAATTAAACACATAAAATAAAATAAAAATTAAGAACAATTTTTTGGTATATAATTTTAAAATTAAACAAAATTTAGAGTAACAATAACTATAATATAATACTACATAATAAAAAAAATGTAAAAAGTAATAAATTACATCAAAAAATATTAATAAGTTTATTTGGTATGATATATTTTAAAAAACGGTTCCAAACAGACACAAACTTCACAATTTTTACACTAATAACGATTCTTTCTTTAGATTTGTTTTCCAGATCATCTCGCTTGGAACAGCAGACTACACACCTTTTTGTGGGTCTATTTTTATTTTCAGTAACTAAAATTGACTTCAAAAAATGTCGTTCTGTCAATCGCATCAGGTTTGGTGTTTAACTGAAGCAACCACCTTTATTAGAAAAATCTATAAATGCTATATTTCTATATATTTTTCAATCAATTTTATTCGAAACTCCAAATATGTCAAAGAGCCCCAGTTTTTGAACATAGCACAAAAGAATATCATAACGCCTGTTCCACGAGACGGAAAAATATTTATTTGTAGTATTTTTTTTCCTCTTTTTCTCGAAAGTGGATAATTGGAAAGGTGTTGATCTACTCAATCAACACCCTAATTGTAAAATTGTAGTCAATAACCACTTCTGGTTTTGTCATTTTTTATTTCTTTTTTCTATTTCCACAGTATTTGTCCCGTGAATAGTTGGGAGAAAGTACACATCGCGCTTGTTTTTCCATCTCGTGAACATTATCCTTCCTTTTCTAAAAGCTTTTATGAATCCAGAACTAATTTTTTTGGACGTTTTATATCCCTCAGCAAGCCTCTTGTATTTGCTCTCATATTTCCATAAGTATCAGTATGATATGATGTAAGTATATCAGTCAATTCGATAGAACTATAAAAATGATAAATTGTTGGACAGTATCCGTATTTAGTATTGGGTTTCATCAAACTCATTACTAATTGTGACGAAATAGGTAAATTTGAAAATTCTCTGTCAATAATTGTTCCTTTGCCAGTATGAATGAGAGAAGACCAAATATATCCTGAATTCGATTCACAAAGACTATAAATTTTGATACCAAATCTTACACGTTTTATAGGAATGTATTGTTTCCTACTTAGTGAACCTTTAAAAAGCAGAAGGCTTTCATCAATGGTTATATCTTTTTGAGGTGTATATGCCATTTAAAATTTTTAATTAGGGTTGTCATAAATCGTCCAGATCTTGTTGAGTTTTGGATTTGGATGTGTTGTTGGATTATATGTTTCGTTATTCGTAAAATGTAAATATTTTTATAATAAGCACAGATTTTTTTTATGATATTGTTCTTGAAAAGAATGGAGTGGAAATTCAACTTTTCTTCAACCAATACATTTTTTATTCTGGCTTATATGTAATGCTCATAGCCATTACGATTGCAACAAAAAATTCGATTCTCCGGTAAACTCACACACCATTGTTTTTCCGAATTCGAACGTGGAAATTGTCATGTTCTCTGACGTTGTATCGAAAAAAAATTTGTCTCATCTATAATTTTTCCAACTAATTCATCGTCTAGAAAATAATTGAAAAACTGTATTGGCGTTTTAAATGGTAAAATTTGCTCATTTATCGAAGAGTTTCTAATAAATTGAAACGAAGCCGAAGGTGGTGGAATATCTGTACGAATATCTATTTCAGTTCATTCATCTAATTCTACCTGATTCTCGTGATGATTGGTTCGAGATGCTTCTCCCGATTCTGAATTAAGAACTGAAGTTAAAGATCCACTTTCTGACTGTTCTAAGTTCAAATCTTCCCACTCACTATCATTCTCCATGATAAAAGGGATCTTGAATATCAAAACAAAAAAAATACTCGTTCGATACGTACGAAAAAAAATTGTTTTTAAAATTTAATAATTACAGAGTATTTAATATTGTTTTTGAAACGAAAAAGCTTGAAAGAATAATACAAAGCAGAGGAAGCGATATGAACAAACTTGCACGAGTTTCAAAAACCAACTGGGGACGCCATTCAAGTATTTGTCGTATGAATCGCAAATAAGTCGAAACAAGCAAGCAAAGTTCGTGTTGACGCGATGCATTACACGCGCCGTGCACAAACATTGTTTGTTTAAAATCATGAAGCGGGTAATGCTAAAAGTAAAAGTGCAAATAGTGCTCGGGTTATTGCATTGCGATACGGAATATGTGCGCCTTCAATGCTCTTTCGTAGTCCTTAATTGGTTAAGAAGTTTTTTTTAACATTTATAAATTATTAGTGACCTGAAATCCAATAAAACCCTAAATTTAATAGAATTGTGAATTAATAATTTACCTCTTATATTTTTTGATATATTAATAAATATAGCTTATTGATTTTTACACAAAACCTAAGTATTTTAGATTCAATTACAAAAAGAAACATTTTTGTAATGATTAAATCGAAACTGTATCATACTTTAGATTATAGTAACGATTTGCGGAATTTTCCTTAAAAGAGTAAAATTCCGCAAAAATTTTTTTTAAAAGAAAAGAAAAATTTATTCTTCAAATCTAAATTTACAAATATTTGCACAAGCAAATAAATAATTTAAGAAAGGTTTTTTTTTTAATTTTTTCTGAATTTTTCTGAATTTTTTTTAGTTTTTAAATAGTTAAAGAAATTTCTCTATCTAGATGCAGTTTTTTTGATTCTTTTATAAATCTATCATCAATAATCAAATCAATCTTTCTAAGCTCACATATTAAATTTGAAACTGATGGATGTAAAGAATTTAAACAATTATTAGATGCATTATGTAATACTTCACTATTTTTAGTTTTTAAAGGAAAATTTTGATTTATTCTATAATAAGAATTCCATCTTTAAATTTTTTCATCTGTCAAATAATTTTCTTTTCTAAAATTAAAAAACTCTCTTGTATTTCTATCATCAAAATTTTCTAGAATTCTATTTTTAATAATTCTATATTCTTCTGTAACATCTTTAGGTTTTAAGAAAGTAAGTGAAAGAATCAATCTTATATTTGTATTAAACCCATAATTTTTACAAAAAACACAGCTCAGCTTTAATTTTTGCAGATTTCTATAGAAAATTGGTCGCAAAAGAAAAAGACAAGTAAATTTTAATATTAGCAATTTTTTTGGTAAATGAATTATAGATAGCTTTATCAAAATCAATTATTACATTGTTTATATTTAAATTTGGGACAAGTTCTTTAATTTTAGAAATCATATCAATATATAAATTTTGTTTTTTTGCTTTTAATAAAACGAAAATCATGAAACATGTATAGAAAATTTTTAAAAGTAAAAACCTAATTAAATCCAGGAGGAGCTGATTTAAAAAATTAATCGCAAATAATATTTTCTGAATTACTAAAAAAATCTTTTTCGATGAATCAAACATAATTATAATTCTTTCTGAAACATTAATTCCCAAATCAAATTGAATAAATTTTGATTTTCTTATTGTTCGAAAGTAAATATCTGGAATATCACTTTCATTTGACTTAAAAGGTTAAGAATTTTTATTATAATTTCTTAAATTTCTTCTTATTGACGAATAAAATGAAAGATATGATCTTTGAACATTATTAAGGTTCTAAAATGCCTCAGAAATAATCGTATTGTTTTTTAAATCATTTTAAATAGAGCTTTGTTTTAAAGCTAATAATGCTTTAGTAGCTTCTATTTTATCCTTGGTCATTGATATATGATTATAATCTTTAGAATTAATTAACTTTTTATTATCATCATCAAGATAAACACAACCTTTGCAATCTTTTTGTATACATCTTCAATAATTTCCGATTTTAAGGTTTCTTGCAAACTTATATTTATATCCATTTTATAATATATTCCTTTTTCCTCTATTTGAAAATATTATTTCTTAATTTATTTTATTATTGGCATCCATATGGCTTAAAAATTAAAAAAAAACAAATTTTTTTTGCGGAATTTTTGGCGAACGATATTCAAATTTAATTACTAAAAGAAACATTTTTTAATGATTAAATTGAAAATGTATCATACTTTAGATTAGAGACACAAAAGGTTATCAAATTAATTTTTTAGAATTCTAAATTGCTGCATAATGCAGTTATTTTATTTGTTCTTTAACAAAATTAACTAAGAACTAAATGAAACTTGTTAAGAAACTTTGGTCAGCTTGATACAATAAAACTTTCTTATGTAGCTTTATTTCTAAGTAAATCTTTCCAGATGCCAGATGCCAGAATCCAGATTATTGATATCAATCCAAGAGAAACTAGTATATTACAACAAGTTATTATTTTAACTCTTGTCTTCTTAGAAATTCATAACTTTAGGAAATTATGAATTATTACCGTCAATTGTAGTTTTATTATAGATGCGTCTTGTATTCTAAATTTAACAGACTTTTGCTGAAACAATTTGATGTAAATCAATCATAAAAGATTTCTTGAGTAAGATTTACTAATAAAATGAGTCATTACAATTTAAAATATGTGTCTTTTTAACAATTAATCTAACAGTTGCCTGAATTTATTATCAAACTGAAATGTTAAATTTCAATTTTTCTTAATATTCAAATATATGATGAAGTTGTATTAATGATTTTTGTAATTTTAATTGTAAAATTATGTTACAAGAGTCGATGAAAATAAATTTTTTAGCTGTTAAAGTCTTTTAATAAAATATTTCTCTTTATTCTTGATTTTGATCCTGAACTGTAATTATAAAGAAATGACATATAAAATGGAACTCTTTCTTCAACATCATCAGACTTTTTCTGTATAACTCTTCCAAAAAAGTCTTTTTGAACTTTTTTTTGCATATTTTTATTAATATGAATATCTTGGTTGATGTATGTGGAAAGTAATTGGCCTGAATTTTTCTGTATAATTCCCAGTTTACTTTGTTCAATAAATTGTTTCAGAACATGTAAATAATGACTATTTTGTTCATCATTACTGTTGTATAATACAAAAACGCTAATATTTCTAAAAATGTAATATTTATTACGGCTCCAAAACTATTATTGGATTCTTTTTGAATTTTAAATCAAAAACCTCTATCAACCCTAACTTTTCGTCTATGATTTTTTTCTCGGACCTTGTTAGTAAATAAATATTTTTCTATATATATAATATATTATACTTGTTGCAAATCATGGGAAGTTATTAATTTATATAAATAATAGTAAAAGTCACTTATAAGACACAAAGGACTCAATAGTTTGTTACGTTGAATGAAATGGGATGCAAATGTTTTTTTCAACTCGAAATTATTGTAATTCTTTTCAATAAATTTATTAAAACTGGTTGGATAACTAAGCTTGAAATTATTGCTCTTATAATCACCTGATAGATTAACATGTACAACAAATGCAAGTAGAAAGTTATTAAACCGAAAAAGTTTGTAGTCTTGCAAACTCATTATACTTTGATTAATAATGTCATGTAAAACAAAACCTTCAATGACATTCAAAGCTCTATTTTTTATATTTTTAAATTCCTTTTTAGATTCCGTGCAGTCAACAAATAATGGATAATTTTCATATAAACCATAATTATACTTTTCAGTATTAAACAATTCAGAGCTAATATCGACAATTTTTGATATATATTTTACATTCCTTGTATAATTATTATATAATGAAGAGTCAAAAGTAAATTTCCATGCATCAAAAATATTGGAAATGTGGGCGTTTAGACTGTCTTGTTGAACACGATAATCAGCGTCAAATTCTTGGTTTCCCATAATTTCAAATTGTAAATTATTAATTGAAGATCTTATATCACCATTGCAGTTTTTAACTACTTTCAATAAATAGCTATCAGAAATTAGCTGCATTTTTCTTTGAATAAATTCAAAATTAGCTGATTCAGCCTCCAAAATCTAATAATAAAAACCATATATACTCTTCTAAGAAGTTTGACAATTTTATTTTCATCAATTCTAGGAAAATTAATTACATATGCGTGCTTTCGCAATTTATATAGATTAGAATGAAACCTGAAGGTAAAAATAAAATTACGCGTTGTTACAAATACAAATAATTGGAGTCGGCGTAAATTTGATACCACTTGGTTTACTGGGATACCATTTTTCAAGACTTTGTATTAAAACATCTATTGATTTCTTAAAAATTATTAAAAAAATTGTACAGCTGGGGTTCCATCTATTTCATCTAATATTAAACAGGTTGGCTTATGTTCTTTATCAATAATCGAAGTGTTAATATTTCCAATGCTAAATAAGATGTTTTTAAAGTTCTCAGGTGTTCTTTCATCGCTAAAAATGAGAAAACAAAAAACCTTGCATTTACTTCCTTAAGTCTGTAGCCGCAATGTTTAGCTATAGTTTGAACCAATACCGTTTTCCCTGCTCCCGAATCTCCAGTTAAAAGAATCACCTTTTTAATAAATAAAAGTACTTTAAATGAAGGTAATCCACTTAAGCTTTCAATTTTCTGTTAGCTCATTAAAAAAAATACATTAATCGAAGAGAATTTATTTTCCAGATAGCTGTTAAAGGTTCTTTTCTTAGTTAAGTCTTGTACATCTAAGATTGCATTTTTAGGATTTTTTTTATGAAATACTGTTTTATCCCATAATTTAAGCCAACCAATTACAGTTCTATTAATCAACTAAAATATTTGAAAATATACATCATCACTTAAAAGATCTAAAAAGGTTTTTGGTTCATATTTTTTCACCCATGGGATTTGATTTTGAATAAAAAAATCTGGTGATTTTATCTGACTATTCTTTCTTACTTGCATCTATTGCAAATATAAATAAAATACATTATTGACAGCTATTTTATAGATTTTATCAAAATTAGTTTCATCGATTTGTTTATTTTCTAAAAAAATATTATTTTTGATTACATAAATTAAAATCCTATAAAATTACGTTTAAGAGCAAATAATTATTTTTCAAAAAAGGTTATTTTAACAAAATATTGTTACCGAAATTCTATCATCAAACAATTTTAAAACTAACTCTACAATCTACGAAATTTGTGATAATTGAAAATTAACTTAAATTTTAAAAATAATGTCGTATTTTGAAATTCAAAGTTTTTTTTTCTGGATAAATTTTATTGATGTCCTTAGAAATTATTTCTATAAACCATGTATTAATATTGGACACTATTTAAAACTATTTTTCAATAGAACTTGATTAAAAAAATATATTTTTTTTAATTTAGAATATATACTTTATATTCATGCAGTAAACTTGAGCAAATAATGGCTTATATGATGTAAAAAAATGAGGAATTAGTACGTAAAATATCCATTTACTTTAAAAACACAAAAAGTGTATTACGATAGTTTTAGAGAAGAAAAGAAGCTAATTTATTTACTCGAAAAAATTATATATATATTCCTAATAACCATGAAAAAAAGCAAATTTGCAAGCAAACAAGTTTAAATTAATTTTTATACAAGTTTACTACGCAAGTTGGGTTAATATATCAAACCTTGCCTATTTTTACTGTATGCAGTTAAAATATAGACAAATAAATGGATAAAACAAGGCTCAGTATTAACGTTAGTTTTTGATACAGAAAAATAACTTTTGTTTAAATAATACACAGAAATAAAACTTATATATTGACATGTCCTACGATACAGTAGATTGAGCTGAATTTGCCTATTAAACTTCAGGAAATTATTATTCTAAGATTGAAAATATTTTTGTTATGAATATTTCTAAACTATATTTAATTACACAATACCTAAAATGGTATGTATGACGTAATTGCCACCTTTTAATTATAAATGAATAAAAATGGTAGGCTTTTAGGAAACAAACTTACTAGTCGTATGGAATTTAGAATGGTAATACAGAAATAATCAGAAATTTTTGTAAGGAATTTTTGCAATAAAAAGGTCAACTATGTAGAAAAATTATAATTTTTGGTGCGGATATTACATACAAAAATGTTATAATACTACTTTGACGGATACTATTCAAAAGAATTTAAAAGCCATTTAGATCCTACAATGTAAACAAATAATATAAAAAATTTGATGTATATTTTGCTTGTTGCAAATTATGATATCAAAATGGGTTATAAAATTATTTAATTTTTAAATGGAGATTTTTAAAATTTAATAATTAGAACCATTTTGTATTTAAATTAGCAATTAACTTTTACTAAAAATATTATAGTACTCATTTTCTTTGTAAGATTAATTAGTTTTCCAAAATAGTAACCAAGTGAAATTGTTATAGCCCGCTGGTTTGTCTGTAGACATTAAAAGTCACAAAATAATCCAAATAAAATTACTATGAGAAACGAAATTTAAATAACATAAAATAAGTAATCTTTATTTAAAAAATACTGGAATGTAGTTAGAAATGTAGAAAATCTGTAAAATGTCTCTAAATAAAAAAGCGATTAAAATATAGTTTAAATGTACTCTGCAACTAATCACTGGTTTTTTATTATATTCTTAGGTTAAATAATAAATCATATGAATCTTAACAAAGAAATTTTTTTCGGTACAATATTAGTAAATTTTAACTAAAAAAGGCGTTTTTAAGATTATGAATAAAAATTATATTTAGTAGAAAGGTGAGTTTTTTATCAAAAATTTGTGATCGTGTAAAATAATTAATTTAACTCATTCATTATGAAAACCGTATAGAATAAATAATAAAAATGACAGAAATCGAACTTTTTCATTAATTAGTTTTACACAGATTGATACATGGGAACAAATAAACGATTTTGTAAATAAGCAATGATATTGTTAAAGGGAAAAGATTCATTACTTGGTGTTGAATGGAGATACTTACAGGCAGATTGCATTAGTTGTACAACAATACGTGCAATAAAAAATAAAAGTTCTCTAAAAAATTTTTCTATTTTACCATTCAAATTTTTCTAAAAATTTGAATGGTAATTTGCTTTTCTGCGCACAGCGAATGACTCAATGTCAAATTTTGTTAAATTTTAAAGTTTATAGGCGCTCTTTTGAAAATAAAAAAAACTTTTTTTATCAAGAATTAAAGAATTTTATGATAGAAATTTAATAAGATTAGGTGGACCTGAAGTAATAAAACAATGATGAACCACCAAGCATAAAAATCACCGAGGCAGATGACCAGGAGAGAAAACTTGGGCCTTTGTAATTTTTTATATAGCTGTTTTACCATCGATAGGTTATGCTAAAGTGTTTCTTGATCAAAGTAACAATACATTACTATAAATTATTAACGATGTAGTAAGACCGGGATCAATAATACAAACTGATTAATGGAGAGGTTATGCAAAAATAATAGTAAATGAAAATTTCAGATACAACAGCGTTGTTCACAATTATCAAATTGTGTGTTCGGTAACTCGAATTCACACTCAGCAAGTGGAATATTTTAATAATAATTTGAAAAAAGGATTAAAAATGTAAAGGAATCAAAGCAACTGAATAGAATGATTTTTTGGTTGATACTTACAATACAAGATGTTTTTATGAAATGATTTATTTACTTAAAATAAATTAAATTTTAAAATTTCAATATAAAATGTTCAAGAAAATATTTTTATAAATATACGATGAATTATAGTATTTTGAATAAATTCTAACATTTTTATAATAAAGCGTTTTTTTACATGATTCGAAACATTGAATAATTTTTCAACAACTATTGAAAGTATATTTTTATCATCATTATACTTCAAATTGAGTATGAATATCCAAAAATAGATTTGTATATTCTTTTTATAAACTCATAATCAAAAACATCTTAAATAAGTTGTAATATATAAGTGTCATCAATTCATTTATATCAAATAAATCCTAGCTCATATTGAAACTTGATTATTATTCAAAATAAGTTGTAATATGCATTTCATCAATTAGTTTATATCAAATAAATCCTAGCTCATATTGAAACTTGATTATTATTTAAAATAAGTTTTAATATGCATGTCATCAATTCGTTTACATCAAATAAATACTAATTATGGATAATTAAACTTAGTTATTATCCAAATAAGTTGTAAAATACAAGTTTAATCAATTCGTTTATATCAAATAAATCCCAACTAATAAAGAAACTGAATTATTATTAAATAAGTTGTAATATATAAGTGTCATCAATTCGTTTATATCAAATAAATACTAACTAATAATGAAAGTGAATTATTTTAAAATAAGTTGTAATATATAAGTCTCATTAATTCGATTATATAAAATAAATACTGACTAATAATGAAACTGTATTATTATTAAATAAGTTGTAATATATAAGTCTCATCAATTCGTTTATATCAAATAAATACTAACTAATAATGAAAGTGAATTTTTATTCAAATAAGTAGTAATATATAAGTCTCGTCAATTCGTTTATATCAAATAAATACTAACTATTAATGAAACTTAATTATTATTAAATAAGTTGTTATATATGTCTCATCAATTCGTTTATATCAAATAAATACTAACTAATAATGAAACTAAAATATTATTAAATAAGTTGTAATATATAAGTCTCGTCAATTCGTTTATATCAAATAACTCCCAACTAATATTGAAACATAATTATTATTCAAATAAGTTGTAATATATAAGTTTAATCAATTCGTTTATATCAAATGTCTTAAATAACAATGAAACTGAATTATTATTCAATTAAGTTGTAATATATAAATGTCATCAATTCGTTTATATCAAATGTCTTAAATAACAATGAAACTGAATTATTATCAAATAAGTTGTAATATATAAGTCTCACCATTTCGTTTATATCAAATAACTCCCAACTAATATTGAAACATAATTATTATTCAAATAAGT
Organism: Ceratonova shasta; assembly: GCA_918559645.1. Lineage (NCBI taxonomy): Eukaryota > Metazoa > Cnidaria > Myxozoa > Bivalvulida > Ceratomyxidae > Ceratonova > Ceratonova shasta. The sequence goes on along the minus strand of CAKKLC010008137.1, from coordinate 124,368 downwards.
TTTAATATATAAATTTTATCAATTCCTTTATATCAAATAAATACTAACTAATAATGAAACTGAATTATTATTCAACTAAGATTTAATATATAAGTTTAATCAATTCCTTTATATTTTAGTTTAAATAATTGATAAGTTAATATAAAAGGCTAAATATGCTAAAATTTTCATTTAAAAATAGCAGGATACATAGCTATATTAAAATTATGGATTGACTTAATTTTAAAAAACCATATATGCACTCATATTTAGTTTTAAAAATAAAGCAAAACTACAAAATTAATTTTAAAAACTCAAGACAAACTGGTTATATCTATATATTACTTAAAAAATTTTATTATGATTCATGCTTCTCTTAAAAGAATTTTTTACTTATATATTTAAAAAAGTAAAGAAATCATTTATAATTATTTTGTCAAAAATTTAGGTACTATTTATAATTATTTAAATTATAAATTTTACTCAAAAAAAATTTAATTAGTATTCAATAAATAATTTCTATAATTTTTAATATTTTTATTACAATTAAAAATGTTACCTATAATTTCTGAATGACCTTTATCATATTGACTGAATTTATTATCTAATATTAAAAATAACTAAAACCATCTTCGAAATCTATATGAACATTTTCTTTTCCCTCCATTCCAGTAATTAATTTGAAAGTATTCGTTAAAGTTCGTGCGACAGAGATTTGACTAAAAAACGAATTTATTTGAAAGATTAAGATGAAAATTTTAAAAATAATTATAATTAAGGTCAACTTGGATTTTTCTGATGTCTGAAAATTTAGTAGGGATCATATCAAATTACAGGGCTAAAGTACAGAATAATGGCCCCCAATCGGGAATTTTTAGTAAATTTATAATGGCGGGTATTGATTATAACATTGATAATATTGATACATTCAAATATTGCTTAAACTAATTTATCCCTCTAACGAGATTGCTAATAATGTAAATATGAAGCATTAATTGTCTTGATCATTTCAGACAATCTTTCGTTATTATTGAACTTTCTTTCAAAAATATATTTGGCAATTTAGGAATACATTAGTTCTGGACTTTTGTTCGTTATATACCTATATTTCCTTTTGACTGCTCCCCAGATAGCTTCAATCTTATTTGTTTGTACGCCATCCTCGGAAAAAAAAATTTCTTGAATGATTTACTGTTTCATATTAGTATCCGAGATCAGCAAGATCATTGTATCCTCCCCACAGATCGGTACGTATGATTGACTCTTAATGTACATTGTCATTAATTATTTTATTCAATGTGGCTTTATTTCTCACTTCAGCTAGGACCATTAT
>CAKKLC010008137.1:82715-94127 GCA_918559645.1 Ceratonova shasta | reverse complement strand
ATTTGATTCTTTATTGTGGGTTTTTAGGATAAAATAAGATTATTTTTCTAAACACGTTTATAACCCGAAATAACAAACTGATTTAAAAAAACCAGGCTAGGTTGTCATCAATACAACATATAGATAATATCCCCAAGAGGATTTGAGTCAAGGATAAATATCCAGGGGGTGTATACTACACTTCAGCTAAAATTTCGTTATATTACAAAAAAGAGACCAGAAATGATCAATTCTTATATCGCCAAATATATATTTGAAAAAAAATTCGTAGAAAAACGATTATCTGAATTTATTAAAACTATTAATATGATTTATTTATTTTAACATTCTTAATAACTTTCCTCTTTGTTCGCGCAGTCGCATTGGTTGCCTTAAGTATAATTTAGCCTCCTTTATTTAATAAAAAAATTGATATTTATATTATTTTAAATATTTCAACTTTCATAAGTTAAAACATAAAATGGATTTCTCAATTTTTAAATATAAAATAAATCCTTCTTCCTCATTATTTAAAATATACGCATGCGCTAACTTGAATTTAAAAAAAATACAAGTTAATGCTGAAAAATATAGTCAGATTTAAAAATACATATGCTAAAACCTCATCTGAAGTAAACAATCCAATTATACAGAATAAAGGTAAATAAATGTTATTTTTATTAAGTTAGAAAGGATTTGGAGTTTTTATGTGGAGCTGAAGATTTTGTTGGAATTGAAAAATTGTGTTCAATGGATAAGTTATTTGAAAATAGATTCCATTGGGGTCACAAACGAAGACTTACTCATGAGAGTATGGAGAATTACATATATGGTTATAGACATGATACTGCATTAATAGATTTGACCCATACCTGTTTAAATTTAGAGGTAAATTTTAAATAATTTTTAGAGGGCTCTACAATTTGCCGCCAATATTTCAAGAAAAGGGGGGATTATATTATTTGTATCTCCTTCTTTAAGATTTGAATATTTGATTCAAAGTTGTGCTAAGGCATGTGGTCAGTTTTATTCTTCGCGGGTTCTTGCAGATGAAATGTTTTTAGAGCCTTCTTTGGCATTATCTCCAGTTAATATACAAAGTAAATATAAGACAAAGAGTTCCTACATGCTTCCAGATTTAGTGATTATTCAGGGAATCGGAAGTATTGCTTCCTTTGAAGTTCCTTTTAAGAATCCATTGATTCCCACAATGTCAGAGGAAGAAAAGGAACTTTTTAAAAATTATGGTTACAGGTAAAGAATTAAAAGATATTAGAAATTTATGTGACAAGTTTTTATTAGAGGCTAGGAAGAAATGTGTCCCTGTAATAGGGTTGGTTGATACTGATTGCAATACTTTAGATGTGACTTATCATGTACCTGGAAATGATGATTCATATAGTTCTGTTGAATATTATTTTCAAACATTTGTTAGTGTTATAAATAAAGCAAAAGAGTTTTGAAATTTTTTTATTTGTACAATATAATGTAAAAATAAATATTATTTATTTATTGGATTATTATTAAAAAATAAAATAAAGTTGAATAATTAATTAATATATTCAAGTTATAAATATTTTATTAATTAAATTTAAAATAATACGATTTTTTTGTCAAAAACAAAGAAAATTTTCAAAAATAAAATATATTATAGACAAGTTATACTTTTTTAGTTAATATTTAGAGAATACAGTGCAAAATGGTTCCGAAAGTGTTTATTATGAAATTTAAAGCAGGGGTCTGGAAGAAAATTAATTTGCTATAGTTAATATTCAATATATCAACAACATACAAATCTTATATACTACCAAATGAACATCACTCGCCAATTAACTATATTTCTATAATTAATATTCAAAATATCTTTTACAAAAAAGATCTTATATACTACCCAAATGAACATCACTCGTCAATTAACTATATTTTTATAGTTAATGTTTAATATATCTACAATATACAACATTTAATATACTACCCAAATGAACATCACTCGTCAAATAACTTTATTTCTATAATTAATATTCAATATATCCACTACATAAATCTTATATACTACCCAAATGAACATTACTCGTCAAATAAAATTATTTTTATATTTAATATTCAATATATCTTTAACAGAAAAGATCTTATATACTACCCAAATGAACATCACTCGTCAATTTACTTTATTTTTATAGTTAATGTTCAATATATCTACAATATACAACATTTAATATACTACCCAAATGAACATCACTCGTCAATTAACTTTATTTTTATAGTTAATGTTCAATATATCTACAATATACAACATTTAATATACTACCCAAATGAACATCACTCGTCAAATAACTTTATTTCTATAATTAATATTCAATATATTCACTAGATACAACATCTTATATACTACCCAAATGAACATCACTCGTCAATTAACTTTATTTTTATAGTTAATATTCAATATATCCACTACATACATCTTATAAACTACCTAAATGAACATTACTCGTCAAATAATTATATTTTTAAAGTCAATGTTCAATATATCCACAATATACAACATCTAATATACTACCCAAACGAAAATCACTCGTCAAATAACCTTATTTTTATATTTAATATTCAATATATCCACTACATACAATATCTTATATACTACCCAAATGAACATCACTCGTCAATTAACTTTATTTTTATAGTTAATATTCAATATTTCCACTACATACATCTTATAAACTACCTAAATGAACATTACTCGTCAAATAATTATATTTTTAAAGTCAATGTTCAATATATCCACAATATACAACATCTAATATACTACCCAAACGAACATCACTCGTCAATTAACTTTATTTTTATAATTAATATTCAATATATCAACTACACACATCTTATATACTACCCAAATGAGCATCACTCGTCAAATAAATTTATTTTTATAATTAATATTCAATATATCCACCACATACATATAATATACTACCCAAACGAACATCACTCGTCAATTAACTTTATTTTTATATTTAATATTCAATATATCCACTAAATACATCTTATATACTATCCAAATAAACATCACTCGTCAAATAACTTTATTTCTATAATTAATATTCAATATATCCACTACACACATCTTATATACTACCAATTGAACATTACTCGTCAAATAACTTTATTTTTATAGTTAATATTCAATATATCCACCACATACATATAATATACTACCCAAACGAACATCACTCTTCAATTAACTTTATTTCTATAATTAATATTCAATATATCCACTACATATAACATCTTATATACTACCCAAATGAATATTACTCACAAAATAACTTTATTTCTATAATTAATATTCAATGTATCCACTACATACATCTTATATACTACCCAAACGAAAATGACTCGTCAAATAACCTTATTTTTTAGCTAATATTTAATATATCCACTACATAAATCTTATAAACTACCCAAATGAACATTACTCGTCAAATAACTTTATTTTTACAGTCAACATTCAATATATCCACCACATACATCTTATAAACTACCCAAATGAACATTTCTCGTCAAATAACTTTATTTTTAAAGTCAATGTTCAATATATCTACAATATACAACATCTAATATACTATCCAGTTAAACATCACTCGTCAATTAACTTTATTTTTATAAATTATATTCAATATATCTACTAAATACATCTTATATACTACCCAAATGAGCATCACTCGTCAAATAACTTTATTTTTATAATTAATATTCAATATATCCACTAAATACATCTTATATACTACCCAAATGAACATTAATCGTCAAATAACTTTATTTTTACAGTCAATATTCAATATATCCACTACATACATCTTATATACTACCCAAATGAACATTACTCGTCAAACAACTTTATTTTATAGTTTATGTTTAATTGTATATATCCATAATAACATCATTTCTTTTCCTAGAACCGCTAGCGAGTGGCGATTTCGATCTTTGGCAGTGGGATACTATACGAATCCCAAGTACTGGTGCCAGGTCATGTAATGATATGCTATTCAAGGATATGAACGAGTATCAGATGGACGAACGAATAGCTATGGGTCTATTAGATGCATCGATCGATTTAAAATGCAGGAGGATTCCGATAAACGATGATGTAGTCAACAATTCGAAATAACTTATATTTGGAGTATAATGTTCCTTTTGGGTCTTATGGAATGCTTCTGGATGTGATGCCTTGTAATGTTACAATTTTCCTAACTTATTAGTAATGTTGTATTATTTTGAAAGTAATGTTCATTTGGGTAGTGTATAAGATCTATGTAGTGGATATATTGAATATTGACTGTAAAAATAAAGTTATTTGACGATTAATGTTCATTTGGGTAGTATATAAGATGTATGTTGTGGACATTTATTATTAACTTAAAAAAAATAAAGATTCTTTATACAGCTTAGTGATATTTTATAACAAATGTTTTATGCGCCATTTTGGTCATATACATATTTTGAGATAGCAAGGTTATTCTTGTACTTTGATTGTTTTTTTAGTGCAAAAATAATACTTGAAACGAGAATTTATAAAATTGATTGTTTATTCTTAAATAATAAGCTTATATTTGGTCAGATAGAAACTGCAACATTTATTATAAATAAATTTTAATTGATTTAATGAATTTTAATGTCTAAATATTTGAATTGAAATTATAATCGAAAATAAAAGCTAAAACGCTATCATTAAAACTGAAAAAAAAAATTTTTAAATTTAGAAATTTATAAACCCTTTGGTGCTTTTGATTAAAATCATCAATTTTTTATGAAAATATTAGATAGAATAGTATCCATTTTTGGGATCAAGTGTAAAAATATTATAATGAAAATTAAAGAAATATAATTAAAATGTTTTTAGTACAAAAATAAATTACAAAAATGGGTTTATTTATTAAAAAGTATGAAATAAACCAATTTTAAAAATAACTCCCTTAAAATTACTTCTCATATTTTTACAAATGTACATGAAGCGTTGATCTGGGGAGATATTATAGATTTGATAGAATAATTAAAGATTTTAAGGTGTTCTGAGAAAGAAATAAACTGTGAACATTGCTTGATTCAGATTTAAGAACTTAAATATACCAGTAACGGTGATAAATATGCATTTTGATGTTATAGGACTACATGCAGTGGGTACAAAAATGATGTATCGATAAAATCTTATTCCTTTTCAATAATTATTATAAGTCATTGACAGTGTGTGTGCATCTTTTGTTAAATTGGACAGGCTCGAACACACAAAAAGAAATGATGGTAGAGCTTAAAATTTTAAAAAATATAAATTGTTTTTTGTTTATAAAAATTTACAGAGTTTTGCAAAACTACTTCTTAGCAAATTCAATACTACTTGACCGCCCAGGAATCATTTGCCATGTTGAATAAAGTTTTTTTAGTCATAAACCGAAGTGACACAGAGTTCGAGCAACAGAAAATTATTTATGGGCCTTTACAATAACTGAAAGCTCATTCATACAGCGAAAATCTACTTTAAGCTTGTTGATGATCTCTCAACTAGTGCCCTTCTTCCAGAAATTTAAAATGTTTGTAGACAAAGAACTATGATTTTAAGCCACTAATGCATATCTTATAATTTACTATCAAGAAATGAAAATTACAATGGCCATATACATCATTAATTAGTTCATATTACAGTTCACACACTCAAAATATTGAGTCATTTTTGTCAAAGCAAAAATACCTTATTAAAATACAAAAAGGTATTGTGGGTACAGAATTGGAATCATACTTGAATGAGTTTATGTTTAAAACAAATTTCTTAAAAGAAGATTTTTAAGAAGTCATTATTTTAATTTAACTTTACCATTAATATTTTTGTTATTATTTGATTTTGCTAGGGGGAAAATTACACTTGATTTGTAAAGGGAAATAATTATACACTGGACCGCATTCTTGCTTTGTTTAAATTTACACTTTATACATTTATCGATAAACTTTAATTTCATTATTGACTTTAAAAATGTCCTTATTTTTAACTGGAATTAATATATTATTATGACACTTGTATTTTTAACTTGAGATGAGTACAACTGAAACATTCATATATATGTAATTTAAAATAAATTAATTAAAAATGTCACTATAACTATAATTACTAAATAGGATATATTTTTTTAAGACATAGTAAACATTCAAATTACCCAAATTTAATTTAATTGATAATTACAAATAAATAACCCATGATAGAACATTTTTATTAAAAATACATAAATCATGCTAGAAAATTTTTATTACAAATACATAAACCATGCTAGAAGATTGTTATTAGAAATACATAAACCATGCTGTAAAATTTTAATTACAAATAAATAGACCATTTTAGAAAATTGTAATTAGAAATACATAAACCATGCTAGAAAATTGTATTTAGAAATACATATACCATGCTAGAAAATTTTTATTACAAATAAATAAACCATTCTAGAACATTCTAATTAGACATACATAAACCATTCTAGAAAATTGTAATTACAAATACATGAACCATGCTAGAAAATTGTAATCACAAATTAATAAACCATTCTAGAAAATTCTAATTAGAAATACATAAACCATGCTAGAAAATTGTAATTACAAATGCATAAACCATTCTAGAACATTCTAATTAGAAATACATAAACCATGCTAGAAAATTGTAATCACAAATTAATAAACCATTCTATAAAATTATTTATAGTTACAAATACATAAACAATGCTAGCATATTTTAATTAGAAATACATAAAGCATGCTAGAATATTGATTGTAATTATAATTAAAAAGAATATGGATTCTAGAAAATGAGCTAAATTATCACAATAATGAATTTTTATTTTAAATCCAAAGAATTATAAAATATTTAACTCCAAATTTTATTAATGACCTCTATTGCTTAATACAAATTTTTGAGAATTAGTTTTTACTCTTTGAGAAATCTAAATTATGGAAGAAAGACCAAGTATCAATGAAAAAATAAAAGTTGAAATTAATATTTCCACATGTAACAATTTAAAATTAAATAAGTCTAATGGTTTTTATATTATTAAATATAAACAATGATTTTAATTCTTTTTAAACAAAAATTACATAAATGGATTTATGAAAATGCTACATTAGGATCTTTATCGATACAATTAAACCTTGAAAGTTAATGTATAGAAACATCCTAAAACCTCATAAATAATTTTACGATGATATGGTATACTTATATAAAAATAAATGGTATTTAAATGTGTTTTGATAGAATTTTTTAGAGTTGGAATTTATATCAAATTATTAGTTGTTTAGATAGATAAAACACACTAACAATTTTTATAAAAAATATTAGTATGTTTTTTAATGCTAAAAAACAGTCGATTTCATTAATCAATTACCATATACACTCCCATCTTTTCTAGGATCGGCAGCACCTTGCAATATATTTCCCAATCTTATTATTCCTTGAACAGCTGCAAACATTTTTGTTTCCTCAACAATATGTCCTCTTTTGATTAAATCTTTCTGTAAAGTTTCGTCAATAGGAAATTTGTCATCAAATACTATTTTATTGGGCAGATATTGATGATGAATTCGAGGTTTGTGTATAGCTTCTTCTATTGTTGTATTAAAAATTAAAATATCCATAATTGCTTGAAATAAAGCAGTTGTAATCATTGAACCACCACTAGCTCCTATGCTTAAAATTGGTTCTTGGGTTTCTGAGGATAAAATTATCGTTGGTGTCATTGAAGACATAGGTCTTTTACCGGGATAAATAAAGTTGTTTATAGATGTGTGAATATCAAACAAATTTACATCGTCTCTTAGTGAAAAGTCATCCATTTCATTGTTAAAAATAATTCCAGTAGAAGGAGATAGTACCAAGGACCCAAAACTAAAATAATTTAAAAACCTTACTAGTAATTAGTGGTTGTTGTCATTGATATGGCATTACCTTCAGTATCCATAACTGATAAATGAGACGTACCAGTTTTTTGTTCACTGTTAATATTAAATGATTCATAGTAATCTAAATTATGGGTATTTTCAGTTATTTTATTTTTTGCAACATTTTTAATAATACTTGCATTAGCTAAAAAGCTTATAGTCTAAATAAATTCAATCTTAAATATTACTTGTTGGTATAAAGATTCATTAAGAAGACTAAACGGATCACCGAGATAAGATCTCTTTGCATAAGCCCACTTCATAATTTCAGCGATTTCATGGTAGTATCTTTCATTCTTGTTATTTAGATATTTTAATTGTTCTCCAACACTTGTCATGAAATTTAAGACAACACCGGAATGTGGAGGATCAAAATAATTAGTCTCATAAGGCAATGAAGAAAATTTATTAGTTTTTACAGAACCAGAAATAGTTTCATATCTTTCAAAGTCAGATAATTTTAATGGACAAGGAATTCTTTTAGTCAAATTAAAATATTCTTTTTTAAAAGTATCACAAAAGTCATATATCAGAGATTTTGATATATCTTCATGATAAAAGTTTTCAGGATCCCTGGAAAGAAAAATTAGAGTATTTGCCAATTTTTGATTCTTAAACAAATCTCCTTCTTCATAATATCTTGCTGTTTTATTATTAGTTAATAACTTTTTAAGTTCTGGAAAGCTATCTAATCTATCTAAAACTCTATTTATAGAGGATATTAAACTTTTACCAAGAGGGAAACCTTCTGATGCTAATTTTATAGAAGGTTCAAGTAATTTTTTCCATGGTAATTTGCCATATTTTCCCCACAGTTCATATAAGCCTTTGATCATTCCAGGCACTCCAACAGATCCAGTACCATCAGTTTTATGCAATATTTTATCTTGGTATAGTTGGTCTCTTGCAGAAGATGGGGCTGTTTCTCTAAAATCTATAAATATTGGTGTCGTGTTTGAAGCTTTATAGATTACAAATCCTCCTCCTGCTATGCTAGTGGAGTGAAAATTCACAACAGCTGTACATATACTGGTGGCAATTGCTGCATCAACTATATTTCCATTATGTAAATTCATTATATTGCAACCAATTAGGGAACATATAGATGAATCAGATGAAACAGCATTTTTATTATAACTTTTTAAATTTCCCGCAATACTTTGAATACATTTTGTTTCTGAAAATGGATACACATACATGAATGAAAAAAGGATATACATAAAGAAAAATAGTAAAAGGATCAATAAAATCAATTGAAAAATTTTCCGATAATTTATTTTTTTTTCAATCTAAAAGATTTGTTATTACAATAGTATTTAAAACATTATAAGGAGATATTTATAATGAAGGAAATAAATTTGAATTTCTTTAATGAATTGAGTATTTAAAAACTATGATATGAGCAAAATATAAATGTTACAATCTGATTGTTTGTAGTTAATAAATTAAAAATGTACTGGTTATTTTATTTAAAAAAGGTTTTGAATGGAAAATAAAATTTTAATTAATAATTAGATAAGGAACAAATAAACTACAAAATGTGAATAAAAATATTTTTTAAAATAGAAATAAGTATTTTTTTAAAATTATGGTGGTTTATAAACGTATTTAAAATTTATTTGGGATGATTATAGAAATATTTTTTGGGAGAATATAAGAAAAGATAATTAACCAATTAATTCTATTTTATTAAAAAAAAGTATTAAATTTTATTTTTATCATTAATTTATTACCTTAACTTGAATTTAAAGAAAAAATCTTACAAAATAATTTGCCAAATATTATTTTGAATTTTTACATGAATTATTAGTTTTGATGCCTTTTTTTTAATAAAAGTCTTATGAAGCACAATTGTAGAATGATGTATTATTTGAATTGATTATACTATTTAAGAAAAGTGATAAAAAATTTACCTTAAGAATATTTTTAGTGTATTCAAAACTTATAGTTTATTTTTATAAGAAAGAATGATATATTTGTAACAAAATTTTGATAGTATTACCTCTTTAATTTTTGAAATATAATTGTTACATTGTTACCTAATTCACATATCCACCAATAGAGGACCGCAATTTGTATGATTTTTACAATAAGAGTTGCATAAAATTCCTTAAACTTTTTTAAACACTTAAGTACTATGTATGTATGTATGTATAAAATAAAATTATGCTGCTTTATACATAAATAAAATTATCATGAAGATTTAAAAAACATAATTATTCCAAAATTTTATGGGTCTTTTTTAAGGTATAATTATTAAAAGTTTATAGTTTAATTTCTAACTATATGTTGAGAATGCATAATTGAACAAGTATAAATATGTCGGATAAAATTTTAGAAAAATACTAAATGTTGGAATATGGAGAAGTAATTTAAAAAATTTGATTTATTTATTAAATATAATAATTAGAAGAAGCAATAATAAATTTTGTTTTAATGAAATCAAAATAATAGCTAACTGGATCAGGTTAATGTTTGTAGCCTACAATTTATAATTTTAAATCTTTAAGAAAGTATAATGTAATTATGTAAATATAATGAAATCTAAGGAAATATATGAAATTTAAGGAAATTTTGAAAAAGATAAGATAATTTAATGAAATATAATGACATTTTAGGAAATTTAATGAAATATAAGGAAATTTAAGGAAAAATAATGAAATCTATAGTCATTATGAGAATATCAATATATTAAACGAAGAATAAAATAAAATTGTAAAAAATTCATATAATTTAAAACTATAAGAGATTATTAAAATTAAGTTTATTTGTTGATACATCAATAGGAAACACTAAAAGGATTTTTTAAATTTCAAAATGTACTTAATTAAAGTTTAGGAAAACAAACTATTTAATACAAAATTAATAATTACCTTTATATTATGAAATTATTGACAAAAAATTATTTTTTTTGTAACAGAATTTGTAAAATGACTGAAATCAATAATAAAAAATGTTTATTTTTGCAACTTGATATACATAATGAATAATATTTTTAAAAATAAACTAATGACTCTATTCACAAACCTTATGAAATAATTGATATCAAGAATAAAAAATGTTTAGTTTGCAAATCGATATATATATAATGAATAATTTCTTTATTTAAATGGATTTAAAATGAATTTGATATCAGTTTAATAATGAGCCTTATGAAATAATTGATATAATAAATAATATCTTTATTAAAATGATTTATTAAAAAACCTTATGAAATGTTTGATATCAAGAATAAAAATTTGTTGCCACTTGATATATATATAATGAATAATATCTCTATTAAAATGATTTATAATAAACCTTATGGAATAATTGATATCAAGAATAAAAATTTGTTGCAACTTGATATATATAATGAATAATATCTCTATTAAAATGATTTATTAGTAAACCTTATGGAATAATTGATATCAAGAATAAAAATTTGTTGCAACTTGATATATATAATGAATAATATCTTTATTAAAATTA
>CAKKLC010008137.1:55897-67319 GCA_918559645.1 Ceratonova shasta | reverse complement strand
ATTTTTAATAATGAATGGACTGCTAAATACTGCTTCACGAGCGTTGGGAGCAAAGCAGTCTGCTTGCTGTGCCGTGAGTGCGTGAACGTCTTTAAGGAGTACAGCTTAAGCAGACACTACCAAACAAAACATGGATTTCGGGCACAATTTTACGAACGAAGAGAGAAAAAAGAAATGCCAGGAGTTTGTTAATAATTTAAAGAAGCAGCAAACTGTTTTCACCAAGCAGTCTTCAATACAAGATGCTGCAACGGAAGCCAGTTTGGTGCTGTCCCACAAGATTGTGAAACGGAACAAGCCTTTTTCTGACGGTGACTTTATCAAGGAATGCTTGTCAGATGCAGCAAGCATTATGTGCCCAGAACATAAAACAAAATTTGACAGCGTTTCTTTATCAAGGAGAACTGTAGTCAGGCGTGTTGACAAGATAAGTGACAATTTGATAGATCAACTTCTAGATGCAAGCAAAGACTTTTTGTGGTACTATCTTTCGTTGGACGAAAGTACCGATGTACAGGACACAGCACAATTGTTGATATTTATACGGGGAATAAACACTCGTTTCGAGCTTACTGAAGAATTACTTAGTGTTGAGGCACTCAAAGACACAACCACAGGCCAAGTTTTATTTAATGCTGTTGAGAAATGTGTTAAAAGAAATGGGTTGGTATGGAACAAGATGACAAGTGTAAAAACCGATGGAGCGCGTGCTTTTACTGGAAAAAACGTAGGTTTGGTGAAGTTGATGCATAATAAAATTAAAGAAAAACATCCTGACCATACACTCTTACCTCTCCACTGTTTTATCCATCAAGGAAAGTCTGTGTAAAGCTGGGTTGAATATCAAGCATGTTATTGACCCAGTTGTTAGTGTGATAAACCTTATCAGATCCAAGGCACTCAACCACAGGCAGTTCCAGGCACTGCTTGAAGATTTGGAAACTGAAAATTTTGATATTATCTACCACAGCAGTGTCCGCTGGCTTAGCCTGGGCAAGATATTGAGGCGAGTGTGGGATCTCAAGGAAGAAATAATTATGTTCATATAGATGAAGGGCAATGATTGTGATTTTGTTACTAACATTGTCAATGAAGAGTGGAAGTCAGACTTTATGTTTGCCATTGACATTATGAAAAAGTTGAATGAATTGAATGTAAAACTTCAGGGGATTAGCTTGTTTGCACATGAAATGTATGTGCATGTTAAATCATTTCAGGTAAAACTCTCCCTGTTCTCCAGGCAAGCAGGCGAAAACAGGTTTTGCCATTTCTTTTTGCTGAAAGAGAAAACCATTTCTGGTGAAATCGTTGACAAGTACAAGGCTCAGTTGGATGCCTTGGTTGTGGAATTTGAAAGGAGATTCCAAGACTTTAAGAGCCTGGAACAACTCTTCAATATCCTTAATTCGCCATTTAGTGCAAAAGCTGATTCAGCACCAGAGAATATACAGTTATAGCTGCTTGACCTACAAGCGGATAATGACCTGCAGGAGAAGTTCAAATTAGTTCATCTCTTAGAGTTTTATGGATGTTTGCCAGCAGTGGCTTTCTCATACCTAAATTACTTTGCTGCCAAACTTTTGTCACTATTTGGATCCACATATATCTGTGAGCAAACTTTTTCTTGTAAGAAAATAAACAAGTTCAAGAACAGATCGATGTTGACTGACTGCAATTTGAATGCAGTCATGCGAATCACAACCAGTAAGCTGGTTCCACAGTTCTAAAACAATATCAAAAATTGTGAACAGTTACATACTTCTCATTAATTATAACTGTACTCTGTGATCAGCTTGTATTTAAATATATGCACATTAAGTTCATATTCTTTACAATTATTATGACAAGTAACAATAAACTTTTTTAGAAATAATTATGAATAGTAAAATCTTATTACCGAATTGCAAACTGTTTTAGTTCGTATTTAAAAATGTAATGTGCATGTGTAATGGTCACTAAATAGACTTTATAGAGTATGAATGTGAAATAAAATGACAAATACATTGTTATTATCACTTATTCATATTTTCATACGTTGTAAATTGTAATCGAAGTAGGTAAAATATATATATGCGGCCCCCAATAACAATAAAGTTTTCAATGTGACCCTCATTATAAAAAGTTTGCCCACTCCTGGTTTAAATAATAAAAATTTTAAATAAAAAACAAATATAATTTCAGGCATATTAATAATAGATAATGTTACATTAAAAGATCAAGAGATATTAGAAAAAATTAATTTTTTTATGTAAAATAATGCTTTTTTTAAACCTTTCAAAAATAAATTGTTTAATTAGAAGTATGCATTTTAAGAATCAAAAGTGAATAAATTTTTTAACAAGTTTGAAACCCCATTTAATGTCTATAGGAACCATTTTTAATTAATATTATACAAATACGCTACTTAATTTGAAATTAAAGTATAAATATTCTTAAAATCTATTCATTAGAAATGTGTATAATCATATTTTTTAATATGTAATCATATTAGAGAATACATATCATGTAAAAGAAATAGTATTTGAATTATTTAGACAGTAAAATATTTCAAACTGAAAATTGCAAGTAAGAATAAATACAAGGACCATGTTCATTAAACCAGAATTCATTGAGTTAAGAAGATAACTTACATACATGTTAAAGATAAGTTACCTAATAATAATGTTTTATCACATTGACTAGATGCTTCCATCTTAAAACAATAATCAGAAAATCTTATTTTTATTGTCAAGACATATTTCAAAAACATGTAAGTTCAATATGTGATGTTCATTTTAATTTTGATTGATATTTGCTAACTATGGTTTGATAGTTTTTGAATTATGTTACAGTAACCATTAATGAGTTTTTTCCAATAACACTATATAACGTTTTCCTAATATTCAATATTTTATGACTTAATCAAAAAATTATTCTTTTATTGAATTTTTAGACTTATTTTATTATCAACCATATTTGAGATTTTTTTAAAATACTTAAGAACAAATCCAACAATTATATTAAAATAATTATGATTAAGCATAAAATATTTAAATTTATAAAGCTATCTATTTGTACTAATTTCAATTGTTTGTAAAAAGTTTTTATAAACTCTCATAGTCAATATCGTTTTCTATATATAGTCGATATGATGATATCTTGCTAAAAAAGATTTAATTTCAAATGATTCAACTGTGCCATTGAATAAGAAAAGGTTAATACATTTTGGATCTCTGAATAAGAAAAAAAAACAATGAATTTAAAAATTTGTAATATTTCAACAAAATTAATATTTTGTTTCGTTTGAAACTTTCTATTGGTAAAAATGGAGAGTTTTATTTATTTTTAATTAAATCAATTTAAATTGACGTTTTTAAAAAAAATTAACAAAGACAATTAACAATTGTAAACAAAATTTCTTTAGTTTGGGATCATCATAGAAAAATTGAATCATTAATTTGACATTTTGAGATTTAATTATTTATTGGTCACTCCATTTATTTATAGAAAAATAAAATTCAAACTTTTTTGTAAGATTATAAATTCATATGTACTATTAATATATTAGCAATAATTAAAAACTTTTGAAAAGCTACTTTAGACTAATTTACAAGTCAAAAAATAGTTTTCTTTTGCAAATTATTTATAAATCTACTGATTATATTTATGAATTCCTTCAGTATTTGTATAAATAATACAACATTTAAGATAAAATTTTATTTAGCTTAAAATGAATTAAACAATGTCGTTAATTTTGTAATAGTTTATTATCTGTATTCTTAGATAAAAATATTAAATATGGGAAGATTTTGAATAAATTTGAATCAATATTCTAATAACTATAAATAGTTGAAAAAAATAAAATTACATACTTCATGATGTTATAATATCGTCATGAAGTATTTTTTTCTATAATATTAAGATATAAACTATATGTTTTGAGAATATTTAAGGATTCTAGTTTAAGGAACATTTTTAAAAAAATTAAAAATTGTTCTTGTAAATTATAAAATTTAATTATGAATTTCTAAGTTAGTGAACAAAAAATTATATAAACTAAATTATTTATATAATTGTCAGTTTACTGAAATTTAAGTATTTTTATTAATTTTTGTAGTCAAATAGCAAGTATATGGATTTGTGTGTAACTATTCATGTGAATTTCCTATTATTAATTGTAACTTATAATGAATCAGAATCATTATTCTATATATTTACAAAAAAATAAGATATAATATAAATTTCAATCCTGAAATAAAGATTTATAAGTAAATTATTCTATTTGATATATTTAAGAATAAGAATTTATAAATTTTCTATTTGTTACGATTAGAAAAAGTAATTGATGAAGGTTTAGGAATTAAAATTAACTTGAAATATTAGAAAAGATAAAAATTAAAACCTTATTAATATCCAATTAGTCAATCAAGATAGTTTTAATAAAAATCAGTCTTTACTATCTTATAGTCGACAAAAATCTACGTTCAAGTATTAAATGGGCAATTTACAATTTAATATTATATTATTTTTTAAATTCTGTTGAATAAAAGGCTGATGTACTTTTAATTTTCAAGATTTAAAAAAGAATAGGATACTAATCTATAATGTTGTTATGAAAATCTTCTTCATCCACTAATCAGTACTTTTGTGGAAATTTATTAAAATCTGACAATATCTTTATGATACTAAGAAGGAGTAAAGTCATACTACCGTTGCAAATATTTTTATTTTATGGAATTTAATTCCAAATTTAAATTATAATGTTTAATAATTTATTTAAAAAAAAAATTAATTATATGAAAAATTATTAAATTTATATTGATTATTTTTTGTTTTTAATTTTTATGTTAAGAGTTGAAATATTATTTATTTGAAATTTGCTTTGAAATTGAGATATCACTTTTCAGAATTGTTTAATGCTCCAGCTAATTAAAAAATGTTAATAAGAATTACCAAACAAATTTTTATAAAATCTATTCTACCCAAATTAATATAATTAAATGTCAAGATTTCATTATAACATTTATATATATTAATTTTAAACATGAATAATTTGCGTTTTCATCCATTCCTTCTTTAATTTTATTAGTAACTATTAAAATAGTTACTAATTATTCAATTGAACATTTTAGAGTCAATCAAACTAATAGTAGAACTAATTTATTTACTTATAAGAGAAAAAGTATAATTTTTGAAGGTTTTGTTAGTGTTTTATATGCGTTTTATTTAATTTTGTAGAACAAATAACATAATTAAGATCTATAAAGTATCGTCAAGTCCAAGACAACAAAATATTCAGTTCGTGACAGTTATAGCGCATTTTATTTTTTTGAAAAAAATGCGCTTAAAATGGGAAGAAGAAAGAGCTCACAGAGAATTATGGATGAACATAGACTCATATAAAATAATTACATAATGGACTTGAGAATAACCGAAAGCTTTTTAGAACAGCTTATGGCTAACCATATTGCTCAGAATGAATTTCTTGCAGAAACAAGACTTATAGCAAATAAAAGTTTATGTACTGGGTGCACACCTTTGAAGAGTCTTGTATATAAGGATCGTAAGGCTGGAAAAGAAGAAATTTTTTGGGGATGTAATAAATCATGCAAAACATCGAAAAATATCCGGTTAAATAGCTTCTTTGAAGTAACTAGACTTGATTTCAAATCTATTTTTAAGATTATGTATAAATATTTAAATGGAGTTCCCTACATCGATATAGCCTACAAATTGTGATTAAAAAGGAATACAGTTGGCGAATATTGCAGTATCATTCTTGAAGTTATCTGTGAATTTATCGCTGATTAAATTGAGAAAATTAGTTGCTTATATCCTGATGGGTCCCAAAAAATTGTAGAGATTGATTAAAGTTTTTTTTTTCAAACTGAAATATAACCGTGGAAGACTCATTAATTGGCAGTGCTACATAGCTGGATTTAAAAGGGTTTCCACAAAAAAAATTTATAGTTCAAGTTGAAAACCGAAACAAAGATACAATTATGGATGTGATATCCCAAAATGTACTTCCTGGCACAATCATTTATACAGACAATTGGAGGGAATATGGTAGCGCCCTTTTCAGACTTAATCAATTTAGGCATGAAACGGTAAATCACATATACAACTTTGTAAATCCGGAAAATCTAGCCATGCACACTCAAAATATAGAGGGATTGTGGTCTAGATTAAAAGCCTTCTTACAAGAACACAAAGGTATTAACCAGGAATAACATCATGAATTTCTAATTTTAGTTTTTATGTCAGTGGAAAATAGAAAATAGAAAGCGGTTTAATGTTTTTTTTACCTTAATAAATGATTATTCTTAAATTTTTAGCTCTCATTTTTTCAAAAAAATAGAATGCGCTATAACTGGTATGAACCAAATATTCATAATAAAACTGACTTTTATATCTAATTTACTTAGGAATCCAATAAAAATTGAAAAATTAATTAATTTATGAGTAATTCTAAAATATAAAAATATTATTTATATTTAAACATACGTTTTTGCTAAATAATTAGCTAATCAAATAAAATATATTTAAGTGTATTATTTGTTTCTCAAAACTTTTTTTTAAGCATTACAATCGTTGTGTTATGCTTCTTTCTAATGAAAATTTACACCAAAGATTGGCAAAATAGATATTTTTATGTGCCGATATAACATAATCTATTTAAATGTCTAGTGGTCAGATATATATGAATCAATAAAGTTAATATTCTACTTAAAAAAATACTTGATTTTAATTCTATTTTTTTTTAAAAAGGCTTCTCCTTATTTTAATATTTAATTATATCAATTAAATATTTCAATAGAGTAATTTTACAGTATTCCTCGAATGAGAACTTGCTCATAATAATTTTTACTGTTTACTGCGGTAGCTAGTTCAATAAACGAATAACTTGTTTAAAAATGGAATTCTAAAAATTAATAACAAAGATACTTATATTGAATTAGTTATTATCTTGTATAGCTTGCATTCCTAAAACCTATTTTATTCTAACAGAATAATCATGTTATATTGGGTAATTCAATCATATGACAATAAAGAATGTCTTATAATTTATAAACCTATTTGTATTCTAACAGAATAATCATGTTATATTGGGTAATTCAATCATATGACAATAAAGAATCTCTTATAATTTATAAAACTATTTTATTCTAACAGAATAATCATTTCAAATTGGGTAATTCAATCATATGACAATAAAGAATGTCTTTTAATTTATAAACCTATTTTCATTCTAACAGAATAAACATGATAATTTTGGTAATTCAATCATATGACAATAAAGAATGTCTTATCATTTTTAAACCTATTTTTATTCTAACAGAATAAACAGGTTAAATCGGGTAATTCAATCATATGACAATAAAGAATCTCTTATAATTTTTAAACTTATTTTTATTTTTACAGAATAAACATGATAAATGGGGTAATTTAATCATATGATAATGAAGAATGTCTTTTAATTAATTAATAAATTATTATACACTTTTCTCTTATAAAAATCGATTATTTAACTTTTAAATGTGTTTCGAACATTCCAACTGTTAATTTTCATTGAGATTTTGAACAATTACATACTTTTATGTTTTATTTTTTAAGTTGTAAATATTGCTTTATGAAATTTAAAATTGACGACAGTTATATCGCATTTTTAATTTTTAAAATTTTCCTAGTACTTTTGTTACTGTGAAGATTATTTCCTGACTTCATATAAGCATACTTATTTTTAAAATCTTGTTTTGTGTTCTAACAGACTTTGATTGATCACTTTTTTGTTTAAGTTTTGTTGATATGTTATTATCAATATTTTATGATATACCTACTAATACATTGCATGTTCTAAAAACTTTTTGAAAATTCCTTTAAAATTTCATAGAGCACCACTATTATTTAAAAAGTAGACGATATAAACAACCAGCAGATTCTTAACCAAAAATGATATCTTGAAATTATTTTAATAAAGATTATATACAGCAAACTATGTTAATTAATAAATCAGTAAATTAAATACCTAATATGGGTACATTTAAACTACTTTATGTAATTAAAACACATTTTTAGGAATGTTTCAAAAACTGTTGCAAAAAATAATGAGAAATAAATACATGTAGTAAAAAAATATAAAAAAAAATTATGGTAACTTACACATTGAAATTTCCTAGTACGAAAATCTGTTCAACTATAGATGAAATAGCAAGGTAAATAATAATATTTTATGGAATGAAATAATCATAAAAAGACTAGAAATGATATTAAATAAGAATGTTGACATATTTATTTAATTGGATTCAAAAACAATGAGAATATAGTCACTTTGAAAACACAATAAAGTAATTTAAAAGTAGGATTTTTGAAGATTGGTCAGTTACTTTTCCTTATAAAACAAATCAAAGACCGAATTTCCCAGTAGTTTTGCACTTGAAACTACAATGATGAAAAGATTGTTGAGTTATATGTGTAATATAATAAATTTTGTTTAGTTTACTTTATGGTAAAACCCAACCATTATTTTAACTAAAGTGGGTAATTCAAGGCATATAAATGATATAATTGCAATTTTTGAATGAAAATTTGTTGAGTAAAAAGTAATATACACTAAATATTCCTTATACAACTACCATTGTATTAGGAGAAATCAACAATGAAACATCCCTAAGAACTGGAAACAATACATTTAAATTTAATTTTGGGTGATACAATAATAGATTGTAAAAAAGAAATAAATTCATATTTAGATACATTTGAAGCGTTTCGGGAACAAAAAATGCTGAAAACAGTTTAAATTGTTATCACGAGTAAACAGGTTGTGATATTTATAGTTAAAAATGAAAATAAAATAATGTATTAAGAATAAAATGTTATTATTGAGAAGTTAAAAAAATTAGGGTCATATTTCGTTTATAACCTAAACTTGATATAAAGAAACCATAAAAGTTATTAGGTTATTCTACAAAGAAACCTTGAAATGTTATTACGTTATTTTTTAAACTTCTAATACCAGAGTTTAAACCATGATGCTACCAATAATAGGAAACCAGGATTTTTTTAAATTAATTAGAGGATCTGTCAATAACATAATTATCACCATTCTTAAATTAAAAGTTATTTTTGTAAACTTGATCAATTTTATAAATTACATTGTTATCTGAGTTTAGAGTCACTAATTTTATCTAATCTTGTCAAGTTACAAATTTTTATATAATTTTTTTTATATATATAGGCATTTTCTACCTGTTTTCAAATATGAGACGTAACTCTATTAGATATTTAGCATTTTTAAAAATATAAATTTACTAATCTGAATTTAAATACTGAAAATAGCCCAAGGTTAAAACAAAAAATCCCTAAAAAAAAGTTACCGCTTGTTAAAATGTATCATATTGGATTATATGATAAAAAGAATTTTCATATAATCCAAAATAATAAAAGAATTTTTCCTATATTTTTTGATTTAAAACTGAAGATAGAATTTGATTGAAACATCCAAATTTTTTAATATGAAATATCACTAAGATATGATTGTAAAATATGAACATATAAAGTAAAACTGTAAAATTTCTTTTTATTTGAAAAATAATGATATTTTATTATAAACAATATTGTGTTTTGAAAATTTTTGATATAAATTAAACAAAAAAGAATCTTAAGAACTACATGACACAGAAATTTTACAAAAATATACTAAAAAATTTATGAATCAATCTTAATATAATTGTTTATGAACTTAAACTCTCTTTCATCAATTACATTTGTGAATAGTGTTATTAATCACTTTAAAATACCTGAATTTTAAACTGTATTTAAATTAAATACTATCATTCTTCTTCAGACTCGGATTATAGAGTAAATTATAACATTGATTTATTATTTTTGGCAAAATGAAAACTTTACATATATACTAATAATAGTTAATTTGTTAAGAAAAAATAAAAATAATTAGAGTTATTAAAATATGGCAAGTAATATAACTGATAGGTAATAATTAATTTGGATCAATTGTATTTTTCCCCCAACTTGTGGTAAAAATCAACTTGATCCTATTTTTTAATATCAAAGAAGTTTTGTATATACTACAAATCATTGCATATGCTAGAAGATTTTTTTGTTTTAAAAATGAGTTAAGAGATTAGTCATTCATTTTGATTAGTTTATTTCCAAATCATCCAAACTCATCATAGTTTTTTTTATAATTTTTTATTTAAAGTTTTGGCGGGAAAAACATAAAAACATTTTTTCCACAAGTTTAAGAAAAAAATACAGTTGATCCAATAATATTGATTAATTATAAATAATTATATTAGAATTTGTGTTGGAAAAAGAAATTCAAAAGAGGATAAGTATAATATTATACAAATACTGATAGCATATAAAAAATAATTTAGAAACTTTTGCATTTGATATTAGTAATTATCAATTTTAAGGGTGTGTTAGAAGAATGACTAAGAATATTTTTATAAATAATTATTATTTAGATAATTTTAATGTTACAAAGAAAAATTTTACAAGATATAATTAATATATAGGTAATAATTACAAAAAACAGTAAAGGTTTGTATATTTTAATAGAATCAAGTTTTTCAAAAGAAAATTATATTTTTTATTTTCATATATATATAATAATTTTAGAAAAATAAATTTTTTTGATATCATGTAGAGGAATTTAACCACAAACTTGTTTTATAACATACTTTTTGAAAATATTATTTAAAATAGTATATTAAATATATAGAAATGCTAAATTAATTTTGGAGTTTAAATTTAAAGTTAATGGATAGCATATAATTCGAATTTGCTTAATTTATATCATTTTCTCTAACTGTAGATTATTTATTAAAAAAACTGTTTAATGTATGATTTTATCTAAAGTACTTATTTTTTTTTTAAATTAAATGAATTTAAATACAAATCTTTTATATATAATATGTATCTTATAAAAGGATATACACTAATTTTATTTAATTTTTATTCAGTTAATTATAATTTATCAAATTACAAAAAAATAATTAGTTTTAGAGAACCCCAATCTAGTTATTTTATAATTTATGAAACTTATGCTTTCTATATTTTTCAGAATAAATACAACCATATTTTTAAAAATAGAATCTATTATTGTGTGGACAGATTTTGTAACTTAATTTATTAGAAATTAATATTTTAAAAAGAAAATGCTAAGAACTTTCATACTAATTTTATTAGTTTCTATAATACTCACCTCAAACATTAAGAAATTTTTAAATGTATTGAAATTATTATTTCCTCAGAAGAATAAACAGTATAATCCTTCAAACTTATTTTTTAATTGTATAAAGCGTTCATTTTAATAATATAGGATCTATTAATTTAATTTTTAAAAATTTAATTACAAACCGTCAAGATATTTTATGCTTTTATTGCATATAAAAAATAAAAATTTGTCAATCTTGAC
>CAKKLC010008137.1:44880-55852 GCA_918559645.1 Ceratonova shasta | reverse complement strand
GGGGGGGGGTACAAAAATTTTCAATTAGAAAAAAATATTAAAAATAAGATTTTAAGGCATTAACTAATGAATCATACCTAGCAGACAAAAACTTTTTAATTTTAGATGATACATATACTCAAATTCTTAAACACAATTAATCACATCATCAAATTGTAAATTTTTCTTAAGAATAAATTTTATACTTCTGCACAATCTTTCAATCTTGTTTGTGTGAATCAATCTTTCTTTCCTATTTACGAATTCTTTTTTATGATTTAGATTTTTATGCAAAAATCCTCTTGCATCTAAACCAACATATTCTTTCCGTTTATCAATATAAAATTTTGACCCAATTTAAGTATTTGAAGTTATTAAAGAGTGACAAACTTCTTCTTTCATCTTCTAGTAATCATCAATTTAATTTTAGAAGTTTTTCTCCATATCATACCTCTGACCCAATACTTTGCCCTATAAGTACTCGACCTTGGTTATTTTAAAAACTATAGATGTGCGTTTCATCGATGTCAAATTCATCAACGTTATCATTCAATTAAACGTTATGACTTTCAGAACTAGCTAAAATAATTCCTTTGAATTTTCTGAAGTAACTAAGCAACCGTGTTTGGGTCAATATCGATTTCTTCTACTGTTTCTTAACTGATTTTCTATCAGAATAAAACATCATCAAATCATAAATTATCTTGATATTAAAGTTTCCTATTTCAAAAATACTATTATTGAAGACTGAAACAGTTTTTTGACATCTTCGCTTATTATATCATAGTCTCAAGTCCAATCCGTAACTTGATTTTGCCTTTTTATAAATTAAGCTTACCATCGCAAAAAGGACATTGTATATCATCTTTTTGGATCATGTAAAAAATATACAAATATAAAATCCTTTATGTATTTATATTACGAAGAAACATTACGAAATTTGCTAGCAGGAAGTACTGAAAGTATTATTGCTTCTCTAAGAGGAAAACAGTTACTTTCCTCAAGAATGGTGTGTCTTAATTGCTATCAAGACATGAATTTCAAAAAAGATGGTCAAAACTCAAATGGGGAAATTTTTAAATGTAAGAAAACATCTTGTTCTCAATACAGAAAAAGAGTTTCAATTTGAAGAGGGAGTTTTTTAAACTCTTCAAAAATTGATTTGAAAACTTTTTTAGAAGTTATTCACAGATATTCTAAAGAAGAACAAATCAATCAAACTCAAAAAGATTTATCTGTCAGTAGACCAACCCTAATAGCGATACACCAAAAAAATAAGAGAAATAATTGAAAAATATTTTTTGGCAAATTCTATAAGGCTTGGTGGTGAAGGTATAGTGTTTCAAATAGATGAAAGTCTATTTTAACACAAACCTAAAAATCATTGAGGAAGATCGACCAATAAACAAGTTCGGATTTTTGGAATAGTGGACACTAGTTTTATTCCAACTAAAGGCTTCATGACAATTGTGGATAGTCGGGATGCAGCGACACTGCTTCCAATTATTAGCATGGTTTGTTTACATGGGACTACTATAATTTCTGATGAGTAGCGAGCTTATTCTCAAGTCTGCAGGAATTTTAAAAAATTACACTGTAAACCACTCTCTTTATTTGTAAATCCTGAAAATAGCGTTCATACGCAGAACATTGAATCATAATGGAACAAAATGAAGTTCAGAATAAAACGTACAAAAGGCATTAGAAAGAGTGATTTAAAATTCTATATTTCTGAATTTTTATGGTGCGAAAATACAAAAGGAGACGTTTTTGAGAATCTTTGTTCATTATTAATAGATTTTTTATAGTTTTTTTTTATTTGGTGTTTTTTTACATGATCACTTTTTGTGCGGTTTTTTAAAAATGATCATCTTTTGTGCGGTTTTTTTAAAAATGATCATCTTTTGTGCGGTTTTTTTAACTGATCCTTTTTTTTTCATTTAAGCAATTTCTTCATAAAAAAAACCAAATGTAAAATTTTTGTCTCCCAAAAATTCATACATTACCGATCTTTCTTAATTTTCAGACATTAAATTTGATTCTATTAAACCCATTAATATTTGTCCAACGTAAAATGTTTTTAAGAAAACAATCTTTATTATTTTTTTCTACTTTATATTACATATTTATTTATATGAATCAATCTACTATTTTTTTAATAGTTTTTGTAAAATTTTTTTAAGAAAATCATCTTTGTTATTTTTTTCTACTTTAAATTAAATATTCATATATATGAATCAATCTACTATTTTTTTAATAGTTTTTGTAAAATTTTATGAATTAAATTGATATTTTCAGCTGCTTTGGTATATACAAATCAAATTTTCATTTTTTAAGAACATTTTTTTAAAAAATTCATTTTTATTGATATTTTTTTGAATTTTTTTATTATGGCTGTGTGTTTTTTAACAAATTTCAAATAAATAAGGATTTATAAGAGTTTTGTTATAATTCAAATATTCTAAAAAGAATTTTTCATTAAATTATTTAAATGCAAAAAAATCCTATATTGAGTAGTATCCATTTATATTAAATTTTTTTCTTTACTACTCCTTATCCATCTAGATCATGGTATTCTTTGATCTTTATATGAAATATTTGCATGCTATTTTTTAATGACACGAATTTACCAAGTTTTTTTCTTTCACTATTTTTCATTTAAGAATATTATTTTGTTTCTGATTCAACTTTTTGTACATCACCTATTAAATTTTTAATTAAAGAACCTGCATTCAGGTTGTAACATTTAGCTTTGAAATGAGTGAAAGTTATGATTTTCCATGCTTTAAAATTTTTAAGCGGTAGAATTTTTTTAGAATTTCTATTTACCTAAATTTAAGATTTTTTAATAAATATATAGCCGTTTAAAAGAAATACCAATTGTAAATAAAACAATAATATTTTTCAAATAAAGATTTAAGTATGAATAGTTTTAATGGAATTTAAGGTATTGAAGAATTCATATAATACTAAGAATATGTCAACAATTTTCTTCTTGCATTTGAAAGAATAGATCAAGTTATATAACTTTTTCCACTACTTTTTATTATTCAATATTTGAAAATTATGAAATATAGTTTAATTATTTTATTGATAGTATCTTTTAAATAAGATTTTCCTAAAATTATTCATATGGAAACATTCTAAACTTGTATAACTATTCTATAAGAATAGCTATAATTAAATGATTAATATTTTATTCTTATATTGATAATAGTAAAATTTAAATGTTGTCGTTTGGGTTCAAAAAAACTTTATTGCTTCATAACTTAAATTTTTGGTGATGAAGATTTTTGAAAAGTTTTAACGTTTGAATTACCAATTAGAATAATTTATTTATAGGTAGTTTTATATCAACAAATTCAAAAATTGTTAAAAAAATTTTGAAACATACGCCGTAAAAACCAAATACCAACATTATTTATTTATTTTTAAAATATAAGATTTTTTATTCTATTATATTTTGCTAAGCATATATTATACCATATTTAATGATTATTAAAGAATCTATTCCATAAATATTAATCGTACGGGTAACATCATTGGATATTCTACTTATAATTTTAATAAGAAATTAATATGTAAATTATACTTACAATAACACTTATTAGTTAATAAAACGTTGAAACACCATTTGCTACTCTTTTCAAGAAGATATTTTAACGAAAATA
The DNA here is from genome assembly GCA_918559645.1 of Ceratonova shasta. Classification (NCBI taxonomy): domain Eukaryota; kingdom Metazoa; phylum Cnidaria; class Myxozoa; order Bivalvulida; family Ceratomyxidae; genus Ceratonova; species Ceratonova shasta. The sequence continues at coordinate 52,202 of CAKKLC010008137.1, read as the reverse complement.
AAAGTGGATCTATTTAAATGAATGATATAACTATTTTTAAAGTAGTTATTATGAAATAATTTGTGTATAATTTAAATTAAACGAAAAAAAATTCATAATATAATTTAAAACTACAACCTATTCACGTATTAAAGTATAAAAGACTTAATAAAGCAGGCTAGTTAAAAATTATTATTTTTTGTCTTGAAAATATTTAAATATTAATACAATCTACTTCAGAATAATTTTTTAATTAGATTATAGTTAACAATATTTTTTTATCTTAGTTATAATACTAACTAAGAAAGAATGTATATTTTATAAAATTATACCTAAATATGATTCAGAACTAGCATTTCAAGCAATCCAGTACCTTTTACCAATTGTAAGTTTTTATGGAAAAATTAATTTCATATTAAATAAATATTCAAAAACCTTCAATCATTAACTAAAAAACCCTGGTAATTAAATTTTATATTTTTGATCATATTTTCTACTTTTAAGTCTCCATTTTAGTATAATTAATGATTCAAATCTAATTGACATAAAAAGACTATGTATTTATTTCTAAGTCATCTTTATTCATAAAATAATATCTTTAGTAAAGACGGTTTGTGATATTCTTGCAAATTAAAAATGCTTTTTTGCTACGTGAAAAGTATATAAAAGATCATATAAAACTTAGCATTTGATAAATAGCACTCATTTTACAATCTAATTCTTAAATAAGTGAACATTACTGTATATTAGATGATTGCTACGATCAAGGCATGATTAAAATTAGTTTTCCATAAATCTCGAAAATTAAATATTTTGTATGATAATTTCAGTAAATTTTATAATATAATAAATAATATTATCAATCATAAGAAGCTCAAAAACTGTTATCAAATAAAGTTCAAGGAGATTGTATTTAGTATAAAACAAAACAAAAGAATCAATGACAAACGTATATCTTTTTGCAAGTTTTTTTAAAATTAAATTTTTTTAAATAAATCATTTCTTATCATCATAAATATCCTGTTTTTTAGTGTTCTGTTCTGTATCTAAACCTGGCATTTAATATTGTGTAACAATAATATTTATTCCCAGTAGATATTAAAATAAACGACTTCATTTTTACTTTTACAATATAGTCTAACTGAAAGTTTCGGGTTGTATGATCTTAACGTATATAACCTAAAAAGAACATCAGTTGCCTTTTTAACTGCAAAAAATAGCATTATATATTGGTTATATTTGATTTTCAGGTGTCACCTAATGTTTCTTTCATAAATTTAAATCATAAAAATAACATTATTTTAAATATATTAAATCTCCCTAGAGCTTCTTATAACCCTATTTAGACATTTATTAATTAGATCAGCAACTAATTTTTCTCAAACTTCGTACTTTCATATGGTGACCACAAAAATTTATTTTTTAGATGCCGAAAATAACCTATATTTTAAAAAATAAAAATTTGAAACTAAAATAAACAGTTAAATTAATAAAATAATTGTACATGTATTTAAAAATATTTAAGTAAAAACTAAATAAATAAATTCCATAAAAACATTTATTCGTTCAACCTTAACAAAATCATTAAAACATTGATTCTTTTACGTTTTTCAATAGAATATTCTCAACAAATTATATAAGAGCTGCATTTTCAATTCCTGTTTTTTCCCTTTTATTCCGCATAAAATATTTTGAGCTTGACTAAAAACCTTTAATGTTTTGTTTATGAATTTCCGGTCGGAATGTGTGTACAAAATGCAATGAATGATTAATTGTCTAGTAAGATAAATTTGAAAAATTACGTAGTGCTGCTCCGTGTTTCCTCCATTCATCTGTTATTATTAGACTTTTTAGTAAAACATATGAAATATTTATTGATGTTATTGTATTAGCCTTTCTGTTTTCCACTAATACCAAAAAATCGTTCCTGGTCCATCTTTCAATGCCAGAAACAAACTATTTATGTTCAAGGAACCTTCCTCTATTATACTTCTTAATTTAAAATAAACTTTCGTCAATTTCAACAACTTTTAGGGAACGATCAATATTTATTTCTTTGATTCTTTGTCTGTTTTTTTACATGTAATCTAACATCAATTCTCAAACTGACGAAAACCAACTACTGAATGTATCCCTGTCTACTGACAATTTATAAGCAATGTCAATATGATCTATATCATTCAAATAATTATAAAAAACTTTTATTATTGTTTTAAATGATAGTTTACTTTCACTAAAAAAACTTTTCTAATTGAAAATGTATAAGTGCATGAGCGTTTGCACATCCACCTATACTAATCAATGCATTTTTTATCATTAAAATATGACATTGATCAATTAAGTCCACAATTTGTACATGTTTGAATGTTTTCAAGCAATTTAAACATCGTCATAAATTCATTTTTCGTATTTTTGTATTTGAAAACTTGCTTCTATATAAGATTACGTTATTTTGATATCCATGACGCTTTCCACTCTTATTATTATGTTTAGAGCGATTACAGTTTTTTTACTAATCTAACCATACAATTTTTTTAATTTTAGTTTAAAAATTTTGTAAATACCAAAAAAACCGGTCATTCAGATAATAACCAGTCTTTAAAATAATAAAATTAGCCCTAAAAATGCCTAGAATTTCTAATTTTGAGATTTTACAAGAAGAACATCTTTTTACTGATAACGATATCTTGGGAACAGTTAATAGTGAAAGAGCTAACAATAGTATTTTTGAAAATGATTACCTAATCAATCAGTTTTTGGCAAAATGTCGTCTTATACTAAACAGACAGTGGTGCAATAAATGTGAGGATTCTCCACGTTTACGTTTTTTAAAGGATAAGAACTCTTTAGATGGTTATATTTGGTAATGTAGAAGACCATGTAGATTTACCTTATCAATAAGATCTAGAAGTTACTTTAGTTCTTAACATCTAACTTTTAACGAAATTTTTATCGTGCTTCATAATTATTTAAAAGGCGAAAGTTTAATAGATATAGCATTTGAACTAAATCGTGATCCAGATACAATAAGTAAACTAGCATTTTAGTAATAGAAGCAATCAATGAGTATTTGATTATAAACAGTAAAAAAATTGTAGGTTGTGAACCTGATGGCAGGCAAAAAATAGTAGAAATTGACGAAAGCAAATTTTTTAAAGGTAAGTATAATGTCGGACGTTTAAGAAATTAACAAATGTGCGTAAATGGTATTGAAAATGGAACTCGGATATGTTTTAAAAGCCCTGTTGATAATCGTAATACAGAAACTATGACCTACATAATAAAACTAAATGTTTATAAAGGAAGCATAATTATTACAGATAAATGGAGATAATACGCCAAAATTCTTTCGCAAATGCAACTGATGGAACGTTTATCGGTTAATCATTCAATAAACTTTGTCGACCCCAACGATCCTACAATATATGCTCAGAAAATAGAAGGTTTATGGTCGAGATCCAAATATTTTGTAAGAAAAAGAAAAGGACTTAAATTAGAATTACAATCTGAATGTTTACTACAGTTTTTATGGGAGTATGCATTGAAAAAAAGAAGAAGAATCAACAACTTATTTATTTATTGCAATATTGTAATTTACAAATTTTTTTTATTAACATTTTTAAGGCTAATTTTTTTTTGAAGACCGGGTATTTTCTGAATGACCAGTTATTTTCGGTATTTACCACATTTTATTTATTCAAAAACACGTTATTTTTGGCATTTACTATTTATTCTTTTCTGGCCATATTTTTATAAATTTTCTTATTAAGAAATTTTTATATTTAAAAGATATTTTTCTATTTTTCAAATATCTCTTAGTATTTCTTTTTAGATAAATTTAATCCAATTTACTGCACAGAAAGCGGTACTTTTCGGTTTCCCCCCTACATTTTAAAAATTTTTTTGTTATATGAAATATAAAATATTTAACATAATTAAATAAAAGGGTTAAAAAAACAATAAAGTATACATTATTTTTTTTATCTAATCAATAGGATAAGATTTTTTTATCATTTCAATAAATGCCCTCAAATCATCTCCAAATATTTTTTTCCAGGAATATTCAGCCAAATGGTAAGATAACGTGCTCCTACGGGTCCCATTAAGTAATTTATTTCCTTTTTTGGCTTTCTGCCAACCACTTTCTACGTGATTTGTAGTAGCTCCAGTAATTAGATCTACAAAATTTTTCTTATGGTTGACTGTAAGATGGGTATATCCATGATCCTTTAAGCCATTGTAAACTACAGCTCCGTCGGTCGTGATTATACTACCCTGTTTTACATGGTCAAAAATGATTAACCAGAGGGTTTCTCATTTAGTATTTGGTACCATAAAAAAGAAGGCTGTTTTTGTTTAGACTTCATACCCAGAAAAAATCCGTTGAGCCCTTACTTGCCTTCCACGGCTATACTTTCAAAGTACCATTACAGCTTCGTCTATTTCAACCAAAACTCCAGGTCCTCCAATGATTATGGGGTGCTCATTAAAATAAAGAACAAAAAGTTCTCTACAATAACTTAACTAATCAACGACAGTTTCGTTGGTGATTATCCCCGTATTCCTAATGATGTTCTTTAATGATGTTTCATTATTTACAAAGTAGTAAATAATCATTAAAACCTGGGAAATTGTTAAATGAGATCTCTCAAAAAAGGTACCCTTTCTAGGAGAAACTTCTTTTCTGCAATCCCGTTTGTTACATCGGAAGTAGTACCCTTGTTTTTCAAACCATTGTTCAGTCTTAATATCATTGGTATTTGTACAACAAATAATAATTTCCTTTAACAAACATATTTTTTGAGCAAATTGAATGGCGTCTTCTTCTGTTTTGATCAAATTAAAAAATTGGAGGTCAGTGAAGTTTCAAGTATTCATAGCGTGTATCCAATTTATATTTTGTACTTAGTTTAATGAAACATCGTTTATATTCGATTTATAATTTAGCTTTATATTAATTTTATTTTTTTTTTAATTTAATTTATTTTTTTTAGAAAAAAGTGTGGGGGGGGGACCGAAAAGTGCAAAAAAAGCTTCAAAATGACCATCGAATATAATTATGTGATTTTTAATGATTTATTTTTAAATTCCATATCTACAAATTTCGGTGTTTATGACAGTATTGTACTCATAAGCAAAAAAAGAAAGATTATTTTTCCATTCTTTTGTCACTATGTTAGATTCTAGTTTAATGCTTGCGTAGAAAGTCTTAGGCTACATACAAAAACAACTTGTATTAGTTTTTAGATCATCAATACCAATCATACAATATAATATTTTACATCTAGAGAATATTTCTTTCTAAAAACATAGAATGAATTTATCTCGAAAGTTTTATTAAGATCATAATAAACTTCATATTTTATCAAAAAAATCCAGCTATTAGATCAGAATTCATAATGTACTATTTTTTAAATTAAGACAAAAAAATAATATTTACCTCACCAATGAATTTACATATATATATAAATGAAATTATGCTGAAAATAGGAAGTTAGAATCTTTGCAAAATCTTCCTATCTAATAAAATCTTCTATTTAATAAAACATTCAGTTCTGCTCAATAAAAATATTCTATCTTATACTTGTAGGCACAATTTCACAAAAACATAAAATCTTAATCAATTTGACGATAACCTTTTGAAAGAAAGTTACACGAATACTTCAAAAGCAAATTTTTTCTAATAAAATCTATAAAAATAAATGAATATTTTTAAGATAAGAATGAGTGTAGTAGTACAGATTTATATTAAAGTTCATATTTAGGGTTTCGGTATAGAGCTGGAAAACCCAGTTGAGTTTGAAAAATATTTTGCGTTTGTCAAAGTTTCTTTTTTGATAGAATTATCTACAGCATTTGGATTAACGATTTCAAATCCTTTATATGGTGTAAATGCCACACTACTAGCTAAACCAGATGTGCTTCCACGTATTGAAGATAATTTCCCACTAATTGAATTATTATTCATTGTCGACATGTTTTTCTATAAAAATGTAAAAGAATATTTACCATAAGGCGCTTGTTAAGAGATACTTTAGTTTTGGCATCTAGTTGGGCGTTTCTCACTTTTCCAGTTCCTGATTGTCCCAATGTTCCCAAACTGTAGTTTAAAGAATTTTGAAAAACATCCTCTTGAATTTGACCAAACTTGATAGTATTTGCTTGCTTTCTTAAATCACTAAGACCAGTCTTTTCTTTTGATTTTCTTAAGCGTTTCCCCCCTCTTCTTTTTTTTTGAAAATCGTCAGGCCTAGGCAATGCTTTAACTATTTTAGCAGGAGGTGGTTCCATCAGTTTATTTACTTTACGATGAAACTCTTCCAACATCTGAACACCAAAACTCCCATCTGTGCATGATTTTTGCTCATCCATTCTAATTGCAAGAGTACATTTTGCAACAAGATATCTTGCTGCCTTTTTTCTAATAGCTGGTGGCAATTTTTGTACTTGTTCAGAATAATAAATATATCCAGTGTGAGGCAAATTATTTAAATTGGAAAATCCAGCCAAGTTATTTTTCTGAGCGCCAATAACTAGAATATAAGATGACGGCAGCTTGCATAAATCCTTCAAACTGCCGGCTGCTTGAATTAATTTAGCAGCTAAACAATGACCTACTATATTTGAAAAGTTTGGAGCTATAAAAATCATTCGGGACTGAATATATTCAAAAATCATAGCGCGCTTTTTAGATAAATCTGCTGCAATATAACAAGCTTCCTTTATTAAGTTCAAATCTTCATCAGTCAAACGTCTTCCCTTAGTAGTTGAAATCGTAACACTGACAATCATTTTTATTGGCGGAGTTAAAAACTCAATATCATCAACTCTAAGACTATCATCCATGTTACCAAGGAAATTAACTGTTTGAATATAATCATAAGGATTTGTAACTAAGGATTCCAATTCAGGAAACCTTTTAGAATAAATGTTGCAAATAAATTTATGGATAATGTCAATCTCTTTTTCAATTTCAGCCATCAAGGTATTTGCTTCGATAATTAAATAATACTTTTGTGGTTTATTAGCCAGAGAAGGTTGATTAATATTATTGTTTTCAATGGAAATTTCTTCTAACAATCTTTGTAACCTCTGGCTATCAGAAATTTTTAAAAGTTTTTTTACCGTTTTGTCACTTTCCTCAATTTCAAATTCATTTCCCGTTTTTATTTCTATAAAATCACCCTCTTCTAGATCTGCAAGAAATTCTTCGGCAAGAGACATTATTTTATTTGCGCATGGAAATCTGTGTTTTTAAAGATGTCCTTGAAATCATGCTACTGATAAAGGGTGTTGCTTGTTAAAATAAAGCATTTGAACAAAAAATTTTTATGAGAATGGAT
>CAKKLC010008126.1:84417-100362 GCA_918559645.1 Ceratonova shasta | reverse complement strand
TTTCTCAGCTTCATTAGGGTTATCTTCACTATTATTATGTTGATTTTCTGGTTGTGGTTCCATGGATTGTTCTTATGTTATTAGTATTTTACTATCTTCACCATTTTTTTTATCCTCTAAATTATTAGGTTTATCTTGATCGATATTCTGTTGAGTAACTGGTTGTTCTTCCATAGATTGTTCTTATGTTATTATTATTTTACCTTCTTGGTCATTTTCTTGTTCCTCAGGTTTTTTTGTTTCAACTACTGTATTTTTCTCAGTCACTGGCTGTAAGTCCTTAGTTTTTTCTTTTTTATTATTATTTTACCTTCTTGGTCATTTTCTTGTTCCTCAGGTTTTTTTTCTTCATCTACTGTATTTTTCTCAGTCACTGGCTTTGAGTCCTTAGTTTTTTCTTTTTTTATTATTATTTTACCTTCTTGGTCATTTTCTTGTTCCTCAGAGTTTTTTGCTTCATCTACTGTATTTTTCTTAGTCACTGACTGTGAGTCCTTAGTTTTTTCTTTTTTTATTATTATTTTACCTTCTTGGTCATTTTCTTGTTCCTCAGGTTTTTTTGTTTTAACTTCTACTTCATTCTGTTCAGCAACTGGTTGTGGTTTCTGAGTTTGTTCTTTTTTTGTTATTATTTTACCTTCTTGGTCATTTTCTTGTTCCTCAGGTTTTTTTGTTTCAACTACTGTATTTTTCTCAGTCACTGGCTGTGAGTCCTTATTTTTTTCTTTTTTTTATTATTATTTTACTATCTTGACCATTTTTTTTATCCTCTAAATTATTAGGTTTATCTTGATCAATATTCTGTTGAGTAACTGGTTGTTCTTCCATAGATTGTTCTTATGTTATTATTATTTTACCCTCTTGGTCATTTTTTTGTTTCTCAGCTTCATTAGGGTTATCTTCACTATTATTATGTTGATTTTCTGGTTGTGGTTCCATGGATTGTTCTTATGTTATTAGTATTTTACCATCTTGACCATTTTTTTTATCCTCAGGATTATTAGGTTTATCTTGATCAAAATTCTGTTGAGTAACTGGTTGTTCTTCCATAGATTGTACTTATTTTATTAATATTTTACCCTCTTGGTCATTATTTTGTAGTTTGGGTTTTTTTGTTTCAATTTCTACTTCATTCTGTTCAGGCTCTGATTGTTTTTCCTTAGTTTGTTCTTTTTCTATTAATATTTCATCATTTTTGTCTTTTTTTTGTTCCTCAGGTTTTTTTGTTGTTTCATCTAATTTTTTTTTCTCAGTCACTGACTCTTCTTCCTTTTTTTGTTCCAATATTCTTCTTTGCATATTCTCTCTATCTTCTTGCTTAACTTTTTCTTCTAATGAACTTTCTCCATAATTTTTTTTTATTTCTTGATCTAGTTGATTTATTTGATTTTGTCGATCTTGTTGAACTAATAATAGATTTCCTATTCATAAGTTATATTTTACTGTTAGCTTCATATTGAAAAGTTTTAGCAGAGCTAAATATTATATCAAGATTTACTCGGTAATTACTGGATTTGTTTTATAATAGTTAACTAATAAATCATTTATTAAACTGTACTTCGTATTTCCTGCTTAATATTCGTACTTCTTTCATTAGACATTGAGTATTCTAAATAATATTCATAAGCATAATTCAAGTTTGGAAATAGCATAAAATAATCGTTATGGATGCAGAATAATCTTGGATTGCATTGATAAATAATCATATTATCAGATCTTTTAAGCTCATAATTATACATACACTGAGTACCAGCGTAGTTACATTTGAATTGTATAAAAAATGTGTCTGCTACCCAATACGCGTCAATAAAAAGACTTGGTTGAAAAACATAATTCACTAAATCATTATTAGTAATATACAGTCATTAAACAGAATATCATCCTTTAATTGACCATTATAACTTATATAAAGATGTGCTTCAAGATCATTAGTATAATCGGACAAATTTATAGCATTGTTACAAGGTACCAAGTGTTCTTTATTAGATGCTTCCGATGTAGAAATTAAACATCTAGCATCAGTCTGATCTCTGAATGAAAGAAGATATTTCTTCGAAGTATCGTAAAATATCACAGGATCATTAAATGCTGAAACTAAAAAATTTATTCAAAAAATTGCCATAAATCATGTAATCATAAAACAAACCACCAAAGTGGAAATTAATTAAATAAGAAGTATCTGGTCTTAAATTAGTGATTTGAGTTGGTTTGCATCTTTTTATGCATTCATCAGAATCTATAATTTTTTGATCCTCGTTAAGTATACATTTTTGCCCATAATCAGTTACACTTTGACCATCCATGAGAATAATGTTCATAATACATTCACTTTTTTCAAAATGCTTTTTATTTATTTCTAAATCATTTGCATACGTAGGATCCAAATATAGGACTTGTCCAATGACATTTAACATTACTTTATTATTAACTATTTTAATCAATATATTATACACTTTACAAATTTATTAACAATCAAGATCCCCTCACCATAGATTGAAATTTGATTGTAATCATCAAAGTATTCACTCACATCGAATTGTGTATCTTGACATGAGCTATGTTCTGCATAGTAATTATTTATATTATTCTCATTTTGATACAAATGTAGATAAATGGTGCATCTAATGCTTGAGACATCCAGCATAAAACGAATCTGAATTGCATTATTAGGCAATAAAAATGTTTCAAAATAACTCAAAGGATTATTTCTTGTTGATCTAATACTAATAAAATTCTCTAGTCTAAATAAATATTTATGAATATACAAATTTTCAAACTGTTTCATGAAGATAAGAATTATTATAGTAATCAGAATTTTCATTTTTCTGTATTATTGATCGTATTAAACGAAGCTAGATATTAAATGCTAAATTTAGCAGAGCATGTACCTTATTTTTAATTGAATTAAAACAATATCACGTTTTTATTGAACAATACAACAATAACTTACTTCAAAGTTAATTAGATAATTTTATGTATGGTATGACAAGTATGTTTAACAAAACGTATTCTCATTTAAGCATATCTTTAATTCAAAAAATTGACCAAGAAAAATGAAAAGAGATAATATATGATTGAAATCAGATGGAATTTAAGTTAAACTATAATAAAATTTTCTATTCATGGATATATTGTTTTTTTTTTATCAATAGGCTTATAGTGTCAATAACCTGCATTATTAATAAAATATTCTTATGCAAAAATGTTATTTTCTAAAAAAATATTTATTCATTACAAATAAACATTTTTTTTTTAAATTTAAAAATACCAATAAGCTTTTATAACAATAAAACAAGTTTTTGAATAAACTTTATCGAATGTATAAAATAGTGAAAAATCAAACTTATAATTATTGTGTTGATATAATTGCAAAACAGAAAAGTTCCATAAATGTTAATAAAAGTTTTATAATCACTAGGTTACTTCATGTGTAATATACTCATTAAATAAAATGTATTTTTATAGTATATTTGTTATTAAAAGTATTTTATTATATTAAAAAAAGTTTTAAAAGGTACAATGGTAATTTAAATCTAAGCTAAAACTAAGAAAACTACTAAAGAATAAGAAGGTAGTAAAAAATATGTTACAAAATGTCAAATTTATTGAAGTTATTTCAAGTTTAAACGATATTTACTGAGCTTTAATAAAATTAAAATAAAATACAAAGAATGTTATTATATCTTAATTATAATTCATTAATATAATATTATTTTATCTGCCATCATTAATTTTGTCCTGAATTTAATAAGTGCTCTGTAAAATGATTTATTATCTTTAATAAATAAGTCAGATTTTGCTAAAAAACATACCACCGTTCTTTAATAGGCAATTTAAAACTAAACCTATGTATTCCTATTGTTGCAAAATTAAAACAAATTTGGAATATTTTTTTTTTATTTTACATAAATTGATCAATTTAAACATCTAAATGTAAGGGTTATATAGTAATTTTCATGTTCTAATAATTATATTTTAATAACTTTTAAATTAGTTCAAAATAAATTGTCTTTGTAATGAAAAATTAGATCAAAAACTTTTTGCTTTATTTTAATTTACTTTTAAAGCACATTTCGATTCGTATAATGATTTTGTTTGTATTTTACAATAAAATAATTATAAATTTCTAAAGAAAAGTACTTCCTTGATTTTCTTTATGATCAATACTTCTTATAGAGTTTTCAGGATTATTAAAATAAGTTATTTATATTTTTAAAAGTAATGAGTAATAAAAATATGAATATTTCCTTAAAGAAAATTTTATTACAGTTGGGTAAGTATTCAAGTAATCATACTTGTGGATATTTTACATAAATAAGAGAAATGTCAAAAAATTTACCTTTTGAATTAAAATATCTTTAAAATTTCAACTTTTCATGTCAGTTAAAAGAATATATATCTCATCATTATATATTTGTTATATCGATTTTACAAAACATCATTTTTTACCTCAGATTATTAAGATATGCTTTATAGTGGTAAAAATAATAATATTTCTACAATTCTTTATAACAAACAATTCATTAGGTAAAATTTTAGTTACAAATTTAAGAGATATGTTTTTCCTAATATGGTTCAACATTTATTTCCATTTAAAATGTAATTATATATTAGATAACGCCAACTGAAGGTATTTTTAAAATATAATTTGTTCTTATATTAAACTAATCAACTGATTCAATCCTATTTTTCATCTTTAATCAATCTTTTATACATAATAATTGAGTGCTAAATGACCTCAATGATTATTATCTATTACTTCTTTTTTGATATACAGAATAATCTCAAGTTCTGAAATTAACAAATCACTATTCATTTGTAGTTCTTTTAAAATAATTAATTATTTATCAATTTTCACCATAATTTTCTACAATAGAATATTAAGAGAATTTTGATAATTTCAAGATAATTGTATTGACTAATTAAATTATCGATTATGTTTGTAAAAACATTAATTATATAGCTTAAAATGTAAATGTACAAATTAACGTTTTTTTGAAATTTAACAAAAAAATAAAATAATGGTTCGCATAATGAGAAAACAAATTATTAACAGTCACAAATCTATAATACTGATCAAATTATGAAATTAACAGTTACAAAATCCCATTTTAATTATAATTTCTTGCATGCTATCACCACATTTATTTTTATAGCAATTGCTTCGTTAACTAAAAATGAACAATTGTGTGAACTGTGCGTTAGTCAAACTATTTTGTTTCTTGTTTTGGATAATGTGGTGATTCTTACCATTCCGTCAGTGAAACTAGATTGCCTCTTAGTACAATTAAAAAAATTTGAGTGTTTCCAATAATTTGGATATCGCTTATAAGCTATCTATTCATTTAGTTTATAAAACATTAAGCGAACATATTTGCAACAATAGTGTTCAAATTTATAGAATTGGATAAGATGAAATTTAACAAATATTTGAAATTGACGAAAATATAACAGATGAAGAATTTCAAATCAACAGTAGTTTATTAGTGGTATATAGACAAATTCAAGAAATCTATTCATAGTCCCAGTAGAAAATAGAAATACCGAAACTATAATACTAATTCTTCAAGAGTAGATTTTGCCTGGAATTACAGTAGTTACTGATAAATGGAGAGCTTTTTGGACAACCGTGAGAAAATTTGATGAAATTAACCATCTAAAAATCAATTATTCAATTAATTTTATAATTCTTAACAACAGTGAAATACACATAAAATATCAAAGGTCTTTAGTTAAGATCTAAATATTTTATGCATAAAAAGCATGTAATTTCGAGAGAAAATAAAACTGATTATTTAATGCATGTGGGAATATTCGATATGCAAGTAAAAAAGCATCAATTCTCTATAAGTTATGTAGAAACATGATGACTAAATTTTAGGAAAAGCTATAATCTTTTAAATTTTTTAATTTTCAAAACGCATTAATTTTTTCATTTACAGCTTTTAATTATTAAATGATGAAAATAAATTAATTACATCTAGGTATATTTTATTTAATAAACTATTTAGTTATGATCCTGAACTTAAACTTATTAGCTGATTCTATCATTTTAACTAATGCTAATGTCGTTTCATCATGTATAGTGATTTATTTAATCATCTTGTACATTTGATTTATTTTCTAGTCATAAAATCTATTTTTTTGTCATATTAATTTCGACCATTAATTGATACCGAAATGACTATTAATGGTAAGTTGACTTTTAAGGGTTATTTTTTACCTATTTTTTTTGTTATTTATTACATCATGACTTATTGATGTATATCTCTTAAAAATAGGAACAAAATTTTGAAATTTTGATCATTTGACAAAATCTTTATTGAACTCAAAAAAATATAAAATAATTTTAAATGTTTTTTTATCCTTATCTCCAAAATACTTTAATTTGATATTTTTGGAATGATTACAATTTTGAAAATACCACAAAATGAACCAATTATTGCGTTTTAATTACTAAGTTCAGATACATACTTTGATAATAACATTTTTAATTTTTCAACTTATTATATGGTTAGATTTCTGATTATATAATTTAGAATATGATCTTGAAAAAGAGGAAGAAATCTTCCAAAGTTCCTTTTTTGTGGTTATAAGAAAATCACATTTAAATCTCATCTGATAAAAATATAACAAAAAGTGTTATAATCATCTAGATATGCTCTACAAAGATAACATTAATTCTATCGTATTTAAGCATATAAAAGTTACTCTTTAAATCTTATTTTTTTTATGTAATGCTAAATACACAATCCAATTTTTTATAATGATTTGAGTTTTTAAATTAGTTTCATATATCTTTGCAAAAAATTACTTGTGTTTTAAATTAAATGTTTAAACTCATATCAAACAGGGTAATTAGGACAATCTCATGTAAAAAAAAATTAAAAAAATTTTAGGATGAAAATTAAAGAAATATAATTTAAATGCCTTTAGTAACAAAAAATTCAAAAATGGAATTATTTATAAAATAAACCAATTTTAAAGATCCCTCGCTTAAAAGGACTTTTGATTTTTTACAAGTATCCTTGAACCATTGATTTGTGGAGATATTAAAGATTTGATAGAATACTTAAGGGTTTAAGGTGTTCTGAGAAGGATAATAAACTGTGAACATTGCTTGATTCAGATAAAAGAGGTTACATATATATCCTTAACAGTTATAATTATGCATTTGTATGCTATATGACTACATTCGTTGTGTACAAAAAGTATGTATCAATAAAATTTTATTCCTTCTTCAAAAATTTTAATAAGTCATTGAAAGTGTGTGTACAGCTTTTGTGAGAATGGACAGGTTCAAACTCACAAAAAGAAAGTATTCAAGAGGTTTTAATTTAAAAAAAAATCAATTGTTTATGAAAAATATAGCGCATTTTATTTTTTAGAAAAAATCAGAGGTAAAAATTTAAGAATAATTATTTATTAATGTAATAAAATCATTAAACAATTTTCTTTTTTATATTTTGTACTACCATAGAAACTGAATAAAAAATATTGATGTTGTTCCTGGTTAATACCTTTGTGTTCTCGTAAGTAGGCTTTTAATATAGACCACAATCCCTCTATATTTTTCGTACGCACGGCTGGATTTTCCGGATTTACAATGTTGTAGGTGTGATTTATCATTTCATACTAAATTGATTAAGTCTGAAAAGAGCGCTACTATATGCTTTCCAATATTCTGTATAAATTTTTGTGCCAGAAAGTTCTTTTTTGCATATCACGGCCGTAATTGTATCTGTGTTTCGTTTTTAAACTTGGACTATAAATGTTTTTTTTAGTACCCATTTTAACTCCAGCTATGAACCACTGCCCATCAATGAGTTTTTCATGGTTATATTTCTGTTTAAAACAGAGACTTTTATCAATCTCTACAATTTTTAGAGATTCATCAAGATCAAAGCTTCCTATTTTCTCACTTTAATCGGCCATAAATTTTTAAAACATTCAAAAATGACACTGCAATATTAGCCAACTGTATTCCTGTTTTTTTCCAATTCGTAGGCTATATCGACATTTAAACTCCATTTAAATATTTATACATGGTCTAAAAAATATATTTGAAATCAAGTCTAGTTCTTTCAAATATACTATTTTAAGGAATACTCTTCAATGTTTTATATGCGTTACTACATCCACAAAAAATCCATCTTTTACAGCCTTACGATTTTTATATGAAAGGTTCTTCAAGGGTGTGCACTCAGTGCATAAAATTACATTTAGTATGAGTCTTGTTTCTGCAAGAAACTCTTCTGGCAATATGGTTAGTTGTAACCTGTTCTAAAAAGCTTTCGGTTATTCTTAAGTTCATTATGTCATTGTTTGACACGAGTTTATGTTCATCCCAGTTCTCTGTGAGCTCTTTCTTCTCCTCATTTTAAGGGCTATTTTTTCAAAAAAAAAATAAAATTCGCTATTACTGGCATGAATCAAATCAATTGTTTGTTTTTCCAAAAAAATTATTGTTGCTTAAACTACTTTTTAGAAAATCCAATACTACTTGGTGGTTTAGGGGTGGCTTGCCAGATTGACGAAAGTTTTTTTTCTCATAAACCAAAGTACCACAGAGGCCGACCGACACAAAATGAGTTGTGGGTCTTTGCAATAGCTGAAATTTCATTCGTATTACCAAAAATCTAATTAAAGCTTGTTGATGATTGCTCAAATAGTACACTTATTACAGAAATTGTAACTGTTTCTAGAAAAGAAACTATTATTGTAAGAGATGAATGGAGAAATTATAATTTACTATTGAGAAAATCAAAATTATACATTTGTCATACAATTAACCATAAAGATTGTTTTGTTGATCCTATTACAGTAGCTCACATTTAAAATATTGAGTGATTTCGGTCAAAGACAGAATACCATATTAAAATACAAAAAGGTATTGTGGGTACAGAATTGGAATCATACTTGACTAAGTTTATGTTCAAAACTATTGTCTTAAATGAAGATTTTCAAGAAGTCAAAATGTAATTAAACTTTACTGTTAAAATTTTATTAAATTTTCAATTAAAATTTTTTTTTGTTATGGAAAACATTTACACTTGATTTTTCCGGGAAAAATTTTACACTTGACCCATAAAATTCAATTATTTTTATTATATCTATCTATAGAAAGCTAAATTATCCTAAAATAGGAAAGTTATAAGCTATTAAATTTTTTTTTAATTCTATTAAAGTCAAGTATATAATTAAAAAATAACATTTTTATAAGATTAAAATAATGTATATATTTAAAACCTCGGGTAGAATTTCATTTTATAATAGGTAAATTTTTAAACAGGAATATTATAAGATTATATTAATGTTTATTTTAAATTTTAAAGTAAAGAGATAATATATTATAAGCCTTCAGAATATAAATCCTTGATAATTATTTTTAAATCCTGTTTTTATTATTATAAAATGTATTATATAATGTAACAATAACCAATAATTAGTTTTTTATGTTAAAATTGTTAAATATAATAGATTAAAAGATAAATTACTCTAAATTTGATTTAGGTGTCTATTAATACCCTAGGTATCTAGTTCTTCTAGTAAATAAAAAAATGTATAATGACTATTATGTATTTGAAAATACTCATATTATTATAATTAATTTTTTATTTAGATCTTGAAAAGAACGTTATCGGTTTTGTCAGAACGGACGAATTTTGACATGATATCAAGAAAACATATTTTTACACAAAATTACAGTAATATCTGTTTATTTTATTAAAAAAAACTCCATATCATACTATGCAATTATATTCATAATGATTCAAACAAGTTCATAGTCTTGTATTCGTGTATATATATCTAGAAAATTACTTTGTTGTACTTATCTAAATGTATCAAATTTTTAAGTTTTAAGTTTTAAAAAATAATAAAATTAAATGAAAACGACATGTTTTTAACTAGAAATATAAAATAATTTAAATGAAAGTGTCGAACTAAATAAAATTAACAAACCTCTATATTTTTTAGAAACAAAATTGTATTAAATATTTTTTGAAAAAAATAGGTTTTAATATTTTTAAAATATGTGTTATTGAGTAACAGATTTCTAAAAATACATTGCATAATATCATTTAAAATATAGTTTGTATAATGAGAGTTGTCAGTTTTTACAAAAAAAACTAACATTGTCCATGATTTAAGTTAACTAATAATAACAAATTTAAGAATTTTTGTAGTTAAAAACTTTAAAATTCATTATATTGAATTCTTAAAATTATTTTTAAGGGCATTTTATTTTATTAGAATCTATTTAAAGTGATGAAAATAAAAAATATGTAGGAAATTTATTTATTTGAAAATCAAAGTTTATTTAAAAATTCTTCTTAGAGTACCATCAAAGGTGATTATTACAAAACTGTATTTTTGTAAGTAAATAATCTATTACATTTATTGTTCTAAAGTAATAGTTCAAAAGATTTTATAGTATAAACATATCAATCTGAGTACTTTGAAATTTTAGTAAGACTCCGTTTTACGACGTTTTTGAAAATTTTGAAATAAATTGGAAATAGAAAAAGGATGGAAAATATTAAAAAATAACCTTTATTTGAAATTTCATTAACAGCTTGTTGAAAAGTTAATGCTTTGGATTAGATATTATCATATATACTGAATAAAGTAATCAAAATGCTTATTTTGATAGATCCAGTTTCTGAATCTCAAAAACCTCTTATAACCAGACCAAAACCTCTCTATTTCTTATGTATGGACTTTATAACAATTAAGGTTTGTAAAATTAAAAGAGTGGTTGACTGTCCTATGGTTGTAAGCTTCCAGATCTCTTAAAGCTCTAGAATTTTCTCTTCATTTGTCTGTTACAATAACGGGACTTATTAAAACATTTTCTCTTATACCATTATACATGATAGATGCATTAATATTTTCAAGCGCAACTAGAAAGCATTATTTTGTACCTCGTTCTACACCACCTACATACCATTACTCATTATGATTCCTGCCTATTGTATTTAGATTTGAAGAACAAACTTTTGTTAATTTCTACTCACTTAGATGTTCCATCCGAATTCAATCCCCCCTTTTTAACATTTAAAGATTATCAATATTTAATGATAGTTTCTCTTATCAAATCATTATAATAATAAATGGTATAATATTTTATTTTGAGTTAATATGCAATCTGCTCCATAGATACTTTCTTAATATACTTATAAATTATATTGAATGGAGAATCCTATCTTTTATTCTCTAAATGTGTGCAAGGACTTGTACATAGGTAGAGTTATCCATCAGTTGATGTTGTTTATTTTACATAGATATTTGTTCTTTCATCGTTAAATATAGTACAATATCTACTATTTCTAATTAACCCACATCAAGTAAGAAATATGTTCTGAGTCTAAAAACGACTAAATATTTTGTCCAGGTATGCTTAATTAGAGTAAAATAAATAAAATCTTCCTCAGCTAAACTTTAAAATGGTGGCCCCTAATATGCAAGCCTTGATAAGTGAAAATAATTTATATATGAAAATAATATTCATTGTTTTTATTAATTCAGAAAATCGATTAAACTTAAACTTTTTTTTGAATGGATATTAAGCAATATGAGTACATCATTTCTGGGGTTTTATTTGTGATGTAACTATATTTTTTGTTACCGCACCCAAAATCGCCTCAATTTGATTTGTGTGGATACCACCCACCGACACAAAATGTTCATTATGGTTTACTGTTTGGTGAATTTACTCAAGTTATGTTAAGTCGTTGTATCCAACACATAGATCATTCCTTTTAATGTTACCAACATTGACATTTGCTAAAATTATGGAGTTGAGCGTTTCTTTATTTCTTAACTGCGTTAACTCCATGAAAAATTCGTCATCTTTATCAAATCCAACTACATTCCATATATTTTGATTAGCAAGAATTCGGTCACGAATGTATTTTTTCTTAAAATTTCTTGATTCGTCTATTTGAACGATCTTATTGGTAGCTCCGATTTTTTCTTTGAAAACAGTAAAATAGTCTATATGTATTTCACAGATGAAATTTTTACAATCACATATAGTTCTGGATGACTCGAGTACCAAATGCCTACTTATTTCATCGTAGTCCATATAAATATCATTAATTTAAAATACATTAATGAAAAAAATTTGCAATAAATTTAACTTTGAATTTTCTAAGAAAGTTCCTGCTCTTTTAGATATTTGTTGTTGCATCTTGTGCATCTAAATATGTGACCATCTATTTTATTTATGTATTTTTGCAAAAATATTATGGTTTGGCACTTATCGCAAGTTCTTACACAAGGTAATAAGGCAAAATTCTGCAATAGCTTAATGGTAAAATTAATATTCAAGCGTATTATGTTCAAGTCGAATATTTAAAATTCTTCGATATTATCAATAGACTAATCAAATTCTGCCATTATCGACGCTTGCGTATTAGGGCCACTATTGTAAAGTTTAGCTCTCTTCTTAAGTATAGATTCTGTCTTCTAGAACAATTTTATTGTTTAAATTTCTGACTATAAGAAGAGTTTAAAAAATGTCAAAATCGTCGTAAAACCGAGTCGTACCGAAATTTTAAATAATGGATTTACAACACACAAACCAGTTCAAGATCTTTTGGTGGTCTATTGGATTTTATTACTAATTTTTTAATGTTGTTATTCATAAATCAAAAAGAACAACTAAATATTCTTTACATCAGTACGCACGGGAGCACGTTTTAGTGACTTGTGTATACATCTTTATGTAATTTGAGAAATGAAAAGAACACGGAGGTGATTTCCTGCAAATATGATATAAAAATATATTGGATTTTTTGCGTTTTGGGACACCCGTTAAACACGTGTTTTTCATAGTTATTAAGTAATATTATTAAATATCTTGCTCCCAAGTCGTTATTTTTTGGGAAATCAGATACTTTTTTAATTTTTTTCTGAAAAAAGACCCCATTATATGTTGCCTATGGAAGAAATGCTAACGGTTTTTACTTCTGAGGAGCACACACTACAATATCTTGTTGATGAAAGAGGTATTAATCTGAGTATTATATGTTATTCATATAAAACTGATATGAAAATTTGATTTTAACAGGAAATTCTAAAGATGTACAAAGAAGCGTTGTCGAACCCAAAAAAGTTTATTCAAAAACATCTTCTTCTCCTCGTGTAAAGCTAAAATAAACAGAGTTTTATTCTTATGTTTTCAGTTTCTCCGTAAAATGCCAATAACTGATATTTGAAACACTTCAAATCTTTGGGAGCATACGGCAACTGATTAAACTTCTTATGTAAGAGATTTGGTTGGTAAGATGCTAAATCCTGAAGATTTTATGATAGGTGGACCTTATATAATAGTAGAAATCGATGAAACAAAATTGGGGATAAGAAAGTATAATAGAGGTCATAGTGTGGAAGTTGTATGGTGTGTAGGAGGAATTGAGAGAACAGATGATAAAAAATCATTTGTCGTTCCTGTCGACAATAGAAATGCTGATACCTGGTCTAATTTTATTCAAAAAATATTTTAAACCTGGTTTTATTGTCTATACTGATTGCTGAAAAGCTTACAAAAAGCCTCTTAAATAACTTAATTTTAAACATTATACTGTTAATCGCAGTAAAAGTTTTACAGATGTAGTTACCGGAGTTCATACCAACACCATTGAAGGTTTAAACAATGGAATAAAAACTTGTATAAAACCAAGAAATAGAGTTAAAAAAAATATTGAAGAACAGATTGCTTATTTTATTTGGCTAAGGAATAATCCTAAAAATATTTGGGATACTTTTATTGAAGCATTTAGAGAAATAGAATATAATTAATAAATTTATTCTTAATTTATTTTTTACCCTTATTTTAAAATTTTTGAAAAGTACACTTTTTCCGTTGTTTTGTTGAAAGAGAGCTGCATATTCATAATAATTATGGCTGAAATGCGTATGGTACTCCGTTTCACGGGGCGAGGGTCCCAAAACATATTTCAGCCAGATATTTATATAAATTGTTTACTACACGTGACCATATTAACTATAGTCTGTGATATTGTATGGTTGTAATATTTATATGTGCTTGTTTATTAATAGAATTAAAAAAAAATACATTTAGATTTATTATATCATTTCAATTATTTATTATTAAAAAAATAAAAAAAAGGGTTTTTAAGTTTGGAAGAATAATTAAACATGAAAATAGAAGGGTAAAGACAAATTTGATGTGATATAATTTTTAACTCTTAAAATATACAGCATTAATAGAAGTTTAGAACAGAAAACAAGAATAATTAAAATTTATTTTTTAAGAACAAGATACTAAGCTATAATTTATAAAAGTTATTGTTAGAACAAAATGAATATATTTAACAATCAAAATGTATAAACAAACGTTATTGCCAAAGCGGGATTGAGGATGTCTTATATAATTGATAAAAAATGAAACCATTTATGCACTGAAACTGCATAAAAAAATGTATAATTATTAGGGCTAGTACTGTGCAAAACGCAAAATTCCAAATCGAATGGATATCATACAAATATTCTATCAACGATTCGATATTTGTGGTAAATTATTCGCATTTTTTTCATAATTTTTTTTATTATGTGCTCCTGCATTGTTTTATGCCGTTGTAGTTTTGCAATTTTTATCAAATTATTATTGTAATTTGACAATAAATAAAGTATATCCCATTCCATTACAAATATTGATAGTAATATATCGTAAATGTGGTGCTCGGTGGGTCATATCATCATGAAAAATACACAAAATATGAATTTTTAAAGTAAGTCTCAAATCTTTTAATTTGCCGATCTCTTACGATATAAATTACTTATAATTTAATTAGAAATTTTAAAAGGTACATATATAATTGGGTCCAAAGAGTCAAGTCGTCACTCTACAAATAAAACAATCAAGTTAGTTTAGTTTTACAGTTCAGAGATCTATATATTCACAGATCTTCATGTATAAATGTTAATTCAGATACGTTCTCTTAGATCATAGTTGCACAGCTTGCACTAAATATGTTTCCTGATACAACTTAAGACTTTACCTGGATGGCTGGTATAAACAAAAAACATATACTCAAACAAGATATCATTATCTATTATTGCTGCCGCTTTTTCCACCATTCTAATGGATCCCGTTCCCTTTCCAGTATATCTTCAGATTTATAATAGCTGAACTCTTGTTTTCAAGCTTGCTCAGTAGCACAGTCGGTATCAAACTTAGGGAATGTCTAGGTTGACGTTTTCTTAACAAACTTATCAAATACCAGTTAAAATCTCTCTTTATCTTTTGAATATATATCAGATGAGGTACGGTTTATCTTGCTAGATTCATCCATGACTTTGCTGATATTTCCAAAATTTACTGGGCACTCCTTTTTTTCAATTTCCAGAAATCTTTTAATTCTTCTTCAATTGTAGCCGTCTGCTCAGGTGAAAATTTTTTTTCAATCTTATCATCTTAAGTAGGTATCCATCCTGTCTGAAGTTCTTTACTTGTAGTTTGAAAAGTAGTGATTGATTTCATTGTAAAAGTCCTTTTCAAAACCAGTGCCAAATCTCAGATTCGACACATTTCTAGTAAAAACCACTAAATGTTATTTTAAAGAATAAATCATTGGAATTACTAATTATCTAGAGCTGTACATTTCGCCTAAACTGACTCTTTAAGCTGCTTAAAAGTACACAAAATTATTTTTATAGCTCTCAAGTAATTTCCATTGATTACTGTTAAATACTGTAAGTGATATGTCGTAAGTGACAATATCTTATTCGGTAAGATTTCTAAACCCTTCAAATGCTGCACCATATAGTAGTTGCTGTTCCAACGATTTTTGCAACTTTCTACCAAATCAAAAATCTTCTCATCTGCTAGTTCTGTCTTCCTGTCAAATCGTATCATGATTACGTTCCAGTGATAGTAATAGGTTACTATCTTCTTCGATGACCAAAGCATCTAGT
>CAKKLC010008126.1:58872-77546 GCA_918559645.1 Ceratonova shasta | reverse complement strand
TTGTTTTACACGCTTTCACTTTAAACGGTTTTCCAAATAAGTTTTTTTTTGCTTTTAACGTACTCTACTAAATGCTACTGTGATTGAACACTTGCGCTGTTTACACATCTCACTAAGAATCCCGAGCTTATGTGCTGACTTGCTGCATACGCACACTGTGTCTGTAATTCTTCAGATAAAATTCAATTGTTTCTACGAAAAGTTGTATTTGAGTGAAAGTTTTACAGATTCAGAAAGATTTAATTTTCCATATTCATAAATTACAAGTGAGTGCATAATTTAGATTATTATAAATTAACGGATGTGATTAAATTAAAATTCAGAGGTTAAAAAATCCGGGAAATTTTGGAGGTCAATCATTGCAATTTACCAAATTTCTTTAATTAAAATAAAAAATTTAAAATATTTTAATTCGAATAAAAATTAATTTTAAAACTTTTGTTAAACAGTCTAGTTTTGGAGAATTAAAATAACTGGTTCTCTTATTAAAGGTATAATTTTGTTCTTAATTGCGGCTAAGTACTTTTAAATTAATAAAAAAAAAATATTATAAAATATAATTTGTTGATTTTCTTTAGTTAACCAATAAACATAATTTAAAAATTCCTTACGCTTTTATAAAGTTTTACTCAAAATATAATAAAAAAATAAATATTTATTAAAAAATAATAGGTTTAATGTTTCCCTCCAAAATTTCCCGCATTTTCCCTCTAAATTTTACTTAAATCACAGCTAAACTTACATAAATTAAAAAAATATAGACTCATAATGAAGAAAGAAGTAAAAAGAAAAGTGGTTTCTTTAGAAACTAAAATCCACATTTTGGATCTCCTACGAAAGTTATATAGAGTAGTAGATATTGCAAAATCATATATATCATGAACGAGGCTACAATAAGAAGTACAAGAACAAACGAAAAAAAATTGACATTAATGTTCTAGCTAGCGAAACCACGAGTATGTTCTCAACATCATACACCAGAAATATCGCAATGGAAAAATGGAGAAAGAGTTAATGCTTCTTAATATAAGATCAAACACAACAAAAAATACCCATCGATACGGGCGCTATAACAAATAAAGCATTACGAATTTACGAAAAAATTGTAGAGCTTATACAATCTTCGTCTTCATCATAAAAGAAGCCAACTTTTTTTCAAAGTTATGGTTGGTTTGAAAGATTTAAAATAAGACATTATTAACAGTTTTGAATTAAAAGTTTAACCGGCTTCTGACGATATAAATGTAGCCTAAAAATATCCAGCAAATTTTGTAGAAATTATCACCCACAATTTAAATACCCCTGATCAGATTTTCAATGCTGATGAGTCATGGTTATTTTGAAAAAAAACGTTTGAAAAGACTTCTCTCAAAATTTTATAAATCGGCTAGTGGTCATAAGGCATCAAAAGATTGCATAACAATTCTCTTATGTAGCAATGATTTAGCAGATTATATTATCAAACCACTAGTAATTCAGAAATCAAAAATGCCCTGTGCTTTTAAAGGAGGATACATCAATAAACTTGTCGTTTAATAGAGGGCTAATAAGAAAGCGTGTGTTACTCCTGCAATTTTTATTAATGGTTTCATTAATTTTTTGTCCCAGATGCCAAAATATAAACAAGTTCAAAGGGATTGTCTTTTAAAGTGTTTTTGTTAATTGAAAATGCGCCGCGTCACCCACAAGATCTAGAATATGAGAACTTTGAAGTAAAATTTTTACCAAAAATCCAACTTAATTATTACAATTATTGGACCAAGACATAATTTATACTTTTAAAGATTTGTATATAAAACAAGCCTTTACATATTTTTAATAGTTATTAGTGCTTGGAAAATAATACAATATTAGACTGTGTGAAGCATATCAGCTTATCATAGCGTACTATTGAGCAAACAACTCTCAATAGCTTTTGGAAAAAATTGTGATTAAATGTAGTCAAAAATGAACATTCCATTCCATTTCAATGTTAAATTATGAATATTCGCAGTTAGTATATACGGAGCATTCATTGGGCGCAGAAGGATTTAATGATTTTACTTATGATGATATCGTAGAGTTATTATCTGATAAATAAATGAGTAAGGATGATTTAGTTAACTTAGTTTGAGAAAGTGAGTCTGAAAAATCCGATGAAGAGGATTTAGTAATAGTAGCATTCACTGCTAAAGTCATCCGCGAAGGACTCGTATTGAGAAGAAAGCTGGGTAATTGATTTATACAAAATGACACAAATGTTAAAAAGGCTTTACGATTCCAACGTGACATAAATCGCTACTTGGCTCAATATAAAGAAGTTTACAAAGATCTTACAAAAAATTAGAAGTAATTGTTAATAACCGATTTTAATACCATCCCTCATAATATAAATATTTCTACTTCAAACATTAAATCGGCAGAAATTCTTCCAAGTTATGAAAGTAAATTCGAACCTTAGATTTCTAATAAAAGAATGATAGTAATTTTTGGTAGATTTAAAGTATAATAAAACACCTTTAGTTCTATTTTTTGTTCTTCTGTTTAATGTATTGTAATTAAATAAAAAAACAGTGTTTCCGTAATAAATTACATATTTTAGTATGTCAATTCATTTTATTTTTGTTTCCGTGTACACCCATAAATATTGAAATAAATCACAACTGTTAAATAGCAAAATTATGCATTTTGTGCTAGCATTTTGATTTACACGGTTTTGACTTTATAATTTTTAATTTTTAGTTTAAACGTTTTCATGAAACTATTTACCGTGTAACTTGTAGGATAGGTGGAATTTGTAAGTTAGGATAAATCAGTAATCTACGGTTCATTGTTTTAAATTTTTACATTCAGAATAAATCCTGATTCTACTAGCATCATTTTACTCATTCAACACTGAGTAAACATATTTCCATACGTTGAATCTATGTATAAAATATTGCCAATGACATTAACAAAAATCTTTTTTTTAGCTAAATAAGATAATATTTTATTTACATTTAATTTTTTTATGAATAATTATAACTCCTGTTACAATAGTGCATGATAAAAAATTTATGTAAAATCAGATTACTATATTTCAAGTCTTGACAAAGTTTATAATAAACAGATTTTATATTAATTTTTCCAACTGTAAGATTTCCTTTAATTGAAATATGACACTTAATATTTTTTGGATTTTACATAAAACGTATTTCCAAAACCTTCTCAGATAGCAAACAAATTCAAAGTAACTTAGACCTTGTCCGACAGTTGTTTTATAAATTATCCTGAGATATAATACTAAAATTTTATAAATCCATTTGATCCATTTTTAATTAGTAGCATTAATGTACATATCAAAATAGTATTAAACATTTTTGAATTATTGAATAAAAGTCTATATGTGTTTAGTTGGCATCCTAAATTTATATTTTTTTGTAATTTCCAGAGGATTTAATTCTTACAAAAATTTTAAATGAGTTTATTATTATCAAAGGCCCGGAATTATGGAAAAATTGTATAAAAAGTGGAATTATGCAAAAAATTAAAACAGATATTATGCAAAGTATGGAAGAAAATTTTTACTAAATTTCACTATTCTTAATCCTCTTTCTCCTTGATTCTTTCAACCCTGAATTTGTGTTGCAATAAGATATGAAATTAAACTCCAAATTTTCTGCTGCGAAATTTTTATCAACCCTCAACATTCTTTTGAGCATTGAAAAGCTCCTTTCTACAGCTATAGAAGTTAAAGGGTAATTAAAGAGATGAATATATATTGATGGGTAAATTTTTGTATTTTTAACTTACAAATATCTTTTACATCTTCTTCTTGAAATATCTTCGCAATATAACTTAACAAGTCTATTAGATCAAGTTCAAATCTTATTTCGTCTAGTTTTTAAGAGGCATTATTAACAGTAAATCTCCACTTGCTAATTCATCCATAATGCAAATTAAATTCTCATATGAATAATTAATCTCAACCAAATCATTAAAAATTTTTGGATAAAAGCATTAAAGTTTGGCATTGCTCATTAAAATTTAATTAACTTCGATATTTTCTACTATATTCCGTATTTTAACCAGATTTTTTGAATAGAATATAGCTGCACGAAACCAACTACTCCATCTAGTCACAATAACATCTGGTATTTTACCAATTTGTAAAAAAAGGCGTATATTCTGTGCATTTATAACAGTTATTGCTTTTATAGAACTAATTAAATTATCAACTCTGTAATAATGCCCTTTTATCTGCATCGAACAAGTATGTACAATATGGACCGTATTTAAAATATAAAACAAATTCGAATTCGTTTCTTATCAAAAGGGTCCCAGCCTTCTTCATATATTTTGCTGCATCAATAATCAAGAGTATCGTGTTAGAATTATCAATTTCATATTCTCTCAGGCAGTTCATAATCTTTCTGATACTATTGTGGAATTTATACTGAACTCTATTAAAAAACCTTATATAAAAAGATTTTTTTTGGATTTTTAATGGATGCAGCCATGATATTAAGGTATTTTTTTCTGATTTAAGCATGATTCGTCAGCTACTATGCAATTTTTTTTGTTTTTAAGATTTTTTTAGGGTTTCTTGCATATTCTTTTTGTATTTGTCTAAAATATGAGTTCTTATTGTTGTCTCAGATGGCAGTTTGAATCCATTCAGATCGATAAAATATATTAAATCAGGATTTCTAAGCTTCTTAATGGTACATCACATGAGGTTAGTGCTCGAGTAATATTTTCCAAAAAGAACTTTTTGGTCTTTTAAGGAATGTTTGTGAATCATTTTTATCACCTTTAAATCGTTTTTTTTTTCATCTATGTGTTTTTAGATTTTATATGGTTATTTACAAAAGATTTTTGATCAGGATTTACATATACGCGCATATATATTACAATAAATATTGCAATTTACAGATAGTGTAAATTTGTTCCAAACCTGTTAACTTTATTTCTGGGCTTTCCGTTCTATTTGATAATTTTTGATGGTTTAATGATTTTGCATAATTTATTATGCAGAAAAAAATGAAAATTATGCAAATTTTTTTTTCATGCAAAATTATGCAATTTTTAAATTTTGTTCCCCAAATTATTATCAATAAACATTAAAGTTACATTTATATAATTTAATAAAACATGCATTAAGAATGTTGTATAAGTTCTATATAAATGTAAATTTAGAATTTTAAATACACGTGTTTTAACTTTTCTGAATAAAAAACCATTAACTAATTGTTTATGTTGCAAAACATAAGATGTAAGTTTTAAAGCTATAAATACTAAAAAAATATCATAGAAGTAATTAAAATTTAATAATTGAAGGTATTTTAATTTTTTTTTGTAGTTTAGAATCTATCAAAGGACAATAATCTTACTTAAGATACTCTTTATGTAGAAAATGTTGTAATATTTTGAATCATTGTTAGAAACTGCGATATTATACTTTGATATAACTTTATTGTGGTAAAGTTTGAAATTCTATATTCTTACGTAAATAATATGATTAAACGAAATTTATCATTTATTAGTATATCTATACTAGAAATAATTAAAAATCATAGACTTAATGCCAAGTTATTTTGTTGTCAAAATAATAATCTGAAAACATTCTATTTAACATAGGAATTTATTTCTAAAATGACATAAGAATAAATTTGTTCTAGGGATGTTAATATAACAAAAAAATTAAAATTTAGTTAGATTTATTTTAGACTTACTTTACTAATGGTAGGAAATTTACTCTATTTTTCAATTTTAATTAAGGAAATAAGATTTGGAATAATATAAAGGAAGCTAAATTGGATATTTGCTAAAAAAATGACTGATTAAAAAACACACATATATACTATAACTCATATTTTATGCTTATGGAAATGATTACTAATTTTTTTTCCTATCAGAAGCTTCTTTTATATATTTTCAAAAACTTACCAATACCAAGAATACTGCTAGTTTTAGATTTTCAATGATTCGTATTACTTCTTTTTTAACATTTCATATGGAACAAAATTATATGAAAATATTATATATATCATAATTTTTTACAAAATTGTGGTTGCATGTGGGTTAAATAGCGCTTTTGTAAAATAATAAAAAAAGGGTAAAAAAAATACTATTTCATTGCAAAATACTCAGTAGTTGGTTGAAGCATTCCGTTCTTTTGTATATATATACTCTTATAGAAACTCAATAAGATATTCTGAACACTGGACTTGTGATGTTCCTACTCTTTGGGGGAATAATATGTTCAATTGACTCCAAAGGACTATAGTTGATTGTGTATGTACATTTAGTGCGTATGGATCAACAAAATTGATAGAGTGGCTGACACTTTTGTGCTAAAAATTAGGGCAATCTCTAAGTTCCATGGAATAGGCTCTCAATTTATTCTTGATAATGATAGTTCCTGGCAATATACAATCAGTTATGATTTGTCTCATTGTCCAATCGTTTCTTTGCTCTACAGGCATTAAAAACACTTTTTTCGAGCCTCTTTCTACTCCTCCGACATACCATTGTCCCCAATTACACGCCAACATTTATTTTTTCTTTTAATAAAAAGCTTTCATTCATCTCTACTATTTTGGTTATACCATCTGGGTTTATTCCGCCAAGCTTGACAGTTATAGCCATCATATCATGATAAATCACTTATCTTTCTATTTAAGAATATACCGAAAAACTAACTTATTTTATTTGAAACTCATGAACTATTTCTTGAAATGATGATCGCTTTGTGTATTTATAAACTGCTAAAAAAACTGTTTTCATTTTTAATCTAATGGCCTGGAAAAAGCTATTTTTTCTCACACTACAGGAAAAACAACAAGTTGTCGTACATACCTAGTAAAAGCTGTCATCTGATGCTTTACGTTTTTGCATGTTACTCGGGTACCATTCTTACATTTCGTCCATATTTTTGTATTAGCAATGATTTTCAAACGTGCCAAGAAGATATTATCATCGTATTGAGTTATTATATGCTGTGAAATAAAGGCTTCCGAGAATTTTAATTTTCTCAGCTCTTCATCTGTGTAGAGATTTTCAGAATTTATGATTTCTACATTCGAATTTTGAACAATATAAAGTTTGCCTTAAAAATTTTAAAAAGCGCCGTTTACTCGCATGCAACAAATTGTGTATTACATAAAATTAATAAAGAAGGCTGTTATTATTGAATTAGTATTCTTATATACTTGATCAAACGTATAAGCACTTGAGCCATGTTTATTTAAAAATTATAGTACAAAATGATATTTATCATCTATGACAGATGTGGCAAACCTAGGGCACGTATGCTTGAAGCGACACGTTCGATCATTTGGATAACAAACGAACAATATCTAAGTTCAATTTTTTTTTAATTTATATGTTTTAAAAATATTTTTTGTTATTGAACCAGTTGTTTCAATAATATCTGTACAATCGTTAATATTTCTCTTTTCTTTTCAAATATAAGTCATTCTGTCAATTTTTTTGAAACCAGAATTTGGTTATTTCAAATCAAAATAAACTTAAGTTACATTTAAAAAATTTTATTCAATGTTCCCAGTCGAAAATGACAATTTTTCCAGAAAAATCGATAGAAATATTTTTTTTACGCTTGCAACATGATTGTTAATTTATGCTTGCAACACTAACAAGTTGTTTATGAAGTTCGATTCCTGTCAAATTTACCGGTCTTTATTATTAGTCTTGCACACTGTTTTCTACAAATAACCCCAAGTAAGTGCTGTTTTTATTGTATTTAGTTAATTCCATGCACAGTAAAGTTTTAAAGATCACATAACATTTCCTGAAATGCAGGTTAGTTGTGTATTTATACTCAAAATTTGACATGCTTGAAGTGCAAGATTTTTTGTACAAAAAATTACTTATACGTATTCAGAAACGTATCTACTAAAGTTTGTATGATGTGATATAATTTTTTAAAGTGTATAATTAATATAACTTGATACCTATATGTTTAATTACATTATTTGTGTTTTTTTCTTGGGCAAACATGGTTGGTGAAAATAAAAAAAAGTATTGCAAACGAACCGCAGAGACTCACAAAGTTGATTGACTGAAAAGTATGATATGTTATAAAAGGATGAAAAAGCTGTATGCGTTTTATGCTCCGGTACAGTTGTATGCAGGACTTCGTCAGTAAAACGACATTTTTAATTAAAACATAAATCTCTCCTTAAAAAAGTAAGGATAACCGAAAAGAATTAATAGTTCTAGCTAATAACAATTAAAATGTACAATAAAAATCCCTTATAAAATTTATAGGAAATTGTTCAAATATAACAACTGCTAGTTTTGATGCCTTAGATATAATCTCTAAACACTTAAAAATATTAAACGATAGATAATATCTGAAAGAAGCATAATTAAAATGTGCTCCCAATCTCTTTGAAGATTTTGAAAACAAACAAAAAATTATTCAAAGAATTAATGATAAACCTTTGGCTAAAATTACAGTTAAACACAGAATCATTGAAATGGCCAAATATGTAACTCATCGGCAAAACTTATATATATATATAGTCTTCTGATTTAATTTGTCTTTGCCTTGATGAAAGTACTGATATAAATGGTTCAGCTGGTTTAGCAAGTTCACTTAATACTGCAACGGAAATAATATCAAAGAAGAATTGATTATTTTAAAATCATAAGTAAAAACAACAAAAGGAATAGATATTTGCAAAGCAGTTATAAAAACACTCACTGACAAAAAAATAGATCTCTTCAAAATTGTTTCATTAACGACGGATGGCATTCGCAGTATGAATAGACAGAAAAATGGTTTCTTCAATTTATTTACTAAACATCTTGAACATTCCGTTCTTGGTTTTCATTGTATTATACAGCATCAAGTTTTATGCACAAAGCACAGATTTAAGTCACTAAGACATGTTATGATTCTTGTATACAAATTAATCAATTTGATATCTGCAGTAAGATTGAACAAACGAAAATTTTAAAAATTGTTAAATGAGGTAAACTCAGTATATAAGGGCTTACTTATATACAACAATGTGCGATTGTTAAGAAGTGGAAAAGTTCTTCAAAGATTTGTTGAGTATTTGGAAGAAGTTATGTTTTTTTAATAAATGTGAATCTCATAGAAAAATATAATGAGTTAATAAACCTCAAATGGCTTTTAAAATTAATGGTTTTTACCGATTTGTGCTTACATTTTAATGAATTAAACATTAAATTGCAAGGCGTTAACAAAACAAATATTGTTATGTTTGTTTAATTAAAGCATTTCAAGCTAAATTATGAATTTTTGATCGTGAAGTTGTATCTAACACCTTCAAATATTTCCAAAACACAAAAAAACTTTTTGTAGAAGAAAACCCAGATCAAATAAAATTAACAAAAGTATTTTTTGTAGTTCTTCAATCCATAATCAACGAGTTTTCTTCAAGATTCAAACAGTTCACGAGATTTTAAAAGATATCAAAATTTATTTTATATCCAGATACCCTATTAGTAGATGGCCTAAATTTGGAGATTTTGTAGAGTTTAAATCTAGAAAACTTTGAAATGTAATTTATTGATTTGCAATCATCTTTCCTATACAAATAAAAATTTGTTGATTTAAGAAATGATTTGGAAATAATTGAAAGAGATCGATTAACGAACATAAATAATAAAAATGTAGAAGAAATAATAATTAGAATTTGGAAAGCCATTCCAGAATTTTTAGCGATTAAAAATAATTAGCGAGTTGGATATTATAAATTTTCTCTTCTAAATATGCTTTTGAGTCATTATTTTAAAAAATTAATATAAAATGTGATTGAAGAAAGAGAATGACTGACGAATCCGGTTGGTCGTATGTGTATCTAAAAGTGACCAAATATGATCCAGATTATAAAAATTTTTCATCGAATGTACAATAGCAAAAATATCATTAATAAATAACTGATATGTACATTTATTGATAATGACTTTATTTTTATGAAACTCTATTGTAATTTTTAAGCTTTTGAATAAAATTTATAAAAAAACTTTTTTTATTTCATCTATTCGCTTAATTTGCTTTACAGCTTGGCACGCCACACAATCTAGAAATAATATATTTCTAATTTTAAGCACGTGGGCCCAAAAAGGTTGGTCACACCTGATTTATGATTATCCATTCATGAAGATAATTTTTACTAATTAAGTACTAAATGTTGGTGAAAAAACTAAATTTAAATATTTTTTTCTTCGATACAAAATTATTTATTTGGTCATTACTTATTTTCAATGGTTGGAAAACCAAAAGATTTAATTTATGTTTATAAAAACGAATGTTTAAAGCATAAATGAATACCATATGTTTTGAAAAATAAGGTTTTTATATTTTTTGTTAACATATTTCAAACAAGTACATTAACTTTGTATCTTCTTAATGAATTAAAATGAGGACCGATTCGAAATTTATTTTATCTTTTAGTATTAAAGTAGTATCTTGACCTACAAGATTAATTCGTTCCATAACCTAGCACATTTTTCGATCATCTCGTAAGTCGATCGAATTATTTCCATTTAAAATAAATGAAAAAAATTTAATTACTTCCAACCCTTCAAAATTCCTTCAAAACACTGTATTATATAAAAAGGAATCTTTTTTTCCATTCAAACCTATTAATGCAGTTTTAATAATCATAAATAAAATAAGAAAAGAAGAAAATAGACATTGAACAGGTAATTCTGTGCGTACTTACGTATGGATACTGTATCAGCTATGGTAGCGAAGGCTGAGGAGGATTAGGATGGAGGGACATGAAAACAGATGTAAACTTGAATTGCAAAGTTAAGATACTGTACTGCACTTAATGCACTAAACATTTATCTTACGTAACAACAACTAAAATTGAACTTTCTTTACATAATCTACTTTAACCAAAGTTTTTATCTCTTTAAATCTAAAAATTGATTTACAATACAAAAACTTGATTAAAAAATTTAACTTTAAAATTAAAATTAAAAACACTTTTTTTCATTAATTATCAGATGGTTTAGGTTTTATAGCTTTACTGCTTTCATCACTAACACTTGACCACTTTTGTAAGAACCTATGTAATAATGTTTGTTTTTGCTTACTTTTCAGTATTAATCAGTAATCAGTCAAACAAGTGTGATTAAAACGTCCAATATCACAACCAGTCAACGCTTTTAAAGGATGTGTCTTATCAACTATCTGTCCCACTTTCTTCCAGATTGACAGCATTTCTTTAAATTCTGTTGTCGTCAAAACCTCTCATTTTTCTTCATCTCAACTGCTTATCTGTTGCAAACTTTCCGTTTGTTGCATGGCATTCAGCTCCACTAATTCATTGGTTTAAAGCTCATCATAATAATCACTGACCAGTTCATTCACGTCCTTTTAATCCACCTCCAAAACCATATTCTTTCCAGAGAATACAATCTCATCAAGAATCTTGCTTTCCAGTAACTCGGATTCGAAACCTTCAAAGTCCATCTCCGAAACTACCTTAGGCTACACCTTTTTCGACTCCAAGTTCAACGTTTGCCTACTGACCTCCTGCCATCCCATGTTAATCATGCTTAAGCAACTCACCATATTGAAATGTTCTTTCCAGAAATCACGAAGAGTTAACCTGATGATTCCGGTAACATCGAAACAACGGCGGAAAAGGTTATTCGTGTACAGTTTCTTGAAATTACCTATGAGCTGTTAGTCTATTAGTTGGAGGATTGATGTCATGCTTGGTAGGAGATGTAGAACTCTAATAAATTTGAATTTGTCTTGAATATACTTTTCAAGACCTAGTGGATGGGCTGGAGCATTATTGAGAACTAGCAAATCTTCAAAACGAAAGATTTTTTTTTGAGATATGCTTTCATTGTCGGAGCGAAGGCGACATTTATCCATTCAGTGAAGAACTGCTTTGTTACCTAAGGCCTTACGTTGGCGCGCCACATTACCTAAATGGCTTCTTTAACAATATTGTGAGTTTTAAACGCACATAGATTTTTAGCATGATAAACTTTCAGTGGCTTAAATTTACAGTCAATATTAGTGTTTGCAAACGATGCAATATTCAGACGGTCTTTAATAAGCTTATGGCCAGCTGCTTCTTCTCTTTAGCAGTGATGAAAGTTTTCAAGGGCATCTTTTTCCAGAACTATCCCGTTTCGTCACAGTTGAAGACTTCTTGTAACCGTCATTTTCCTCAGCACCAAGTTTGACAAAACATTTCATATATAGTTTGGCACCCTTCACGTCAACACTTGCATCCTCGCTGTGCCTAAAAACTGAGTGGATGCCAGTTTTTCTCTTAAATTTCTCAAACAATCCATGACTTGCTTTTAACTCTGCTTTTTCTTTGGAAGTTGTTGGTTTCTTCTAGGGTGAATTATCAAACATATGGCAGGCTTTTTTGCAAATCACAGTCTCTGTTACCGTATCTCCTGCCAGCTCTTTGTGCTTTACCCAAAGCAAAAAAAAATTTATATTTCCTCGTGCATCGTGGTTCTCAATTTCGTCAAAATTGTTGTTCCTTTAGCTAATTTAGTACTCTTCAGGGCCTCTTTCTGTTTCAGGATGGTGCAAATAGTCGAAGTGTTGCGTTTAAAATTTTTGAACAAATGCATCATGTTTATTTCACCATCATGAAGTTAAATAATTTCTTTCTTCATTTCTATTGTCATTATTCTCTACTTACTTTAACTCCTCTTAAAACTTTCTTTCTTAGGTACCATTGCGAGTTGTTTTACCTGTAGTCTATATATCCCAGACAAAAAAATTAAACTGATTGTAAAAGTTATGGATGCTGCAAGATAAATCTCGACTTTACCCTAATTAGCAAATCTTCTTACTTTGTGTACAGCTTATGCGTGAAAAAACGCTTATCTTTTATTGCCTTATGATGCTGTACGCATATTTCACAGATGTACGATAAATTTTATAAAAATACGGCAATATATGATAAATTACACCGAACTTAAAAATAATATTGAACGAAAATATGCAATTATCGTTATTCAAAAATAAAGGTAAATTTTAGTTTGCTTTTAATTATCTGCTAAACAACATTAAAATTGTAGCATATTGTTAAATCATAATTATTCATAGATCAAACGACAATACATGCCGTTTTCTACAAAATTTCATGTAGAGCGCTGATGCGCCAACTAGCGACCAACCTACTAACTACAGTAGAACAATACAGTACTGTACGCCAAAGTAATTTCAAGATAAAGTAGGCTGTTACGATATGCAATTTGCAAAACTCAATTACAATAAGTCATTTAATAAAAAGGTTCTGTACTGTAATTTTACTTTATTATTAATTATTTGTAAACAATAGTAGATGATAATGCACCAACTAGCCACCTGTGGTAGTAAATTCAAAATATTCAATCTTCGACATTTTCTCATCTTGTAGCTCGAGCCTCAGCTTGTTGTTCGAGCAGAAATTTGCTCCGAGTTCCATTTCGGAGTTCAAAAATCTTGTAGATGGAGCTGCTGGTAGATCAAGGTACTACTCTATTAAACATTTCATTTTCTGACACGAAACCTAACTTTGATATGATATAGTAGGTTTCTATACACTTTAATATTTATTATGTTGTAATCAATTAAAATACCCTTTCAATTTTAAAAATTTAATTAAATCTAATTCTTTTGAGTAATTCAATATATAGGTTCATTTTTACTAATTATTTTTTCAATTCAAATTAATGACTCATTAGTATACAGGATTTAATAGTGAAACATAATTTGATATATACATAATTGATAAATCTCCCTTTTAAATTGAGATATAATATATATTGTAACAGTTTGATATTTCAAACTAAGCTCAAATAATTATTTAAATTTACATTCTTTCTATATTAATAAAACTGTATCTGAAATATTTATTCTATGAATCTTGGCCAATGTATTTTAAAATAAAAATGAAATTTATCATATTTGTTTTTTATTTTATTAACAATCTTTAAAGAAGATGAATTATCGTTTTATTATAAGAAACTTAAAAATATATTTAGTCATTTTATCTGTATGTAAATAATATATTTATACTTTGTTGAAACACATAATACTTTATTATAGGTTATTGAACTAGTTCGCACAAATTTTCATAATTTCTATGTATATACATTAAATACTAAAGGTTTGAAATAATATGTCCAACTTAAATCATTAATCAAATATAAACACCAAATTTGATGAAAGTTATATGATTTATACAAAATAAATGAGTCTATTTTATTATATCAAAAATAAACTTTTTATAAACATTATTTGTATATATATATTTTTATTAGTTAATTTAACTAACCTAGTTCTATCCGGAACTATTTCTCAAAAAAATATGTTTTGAGTCCTTATTTTAGTAATTTTTCAATAAAAGCTCAATATTATATATAAATGATAATTCAAGAATAAACTATAAAAAGAATCAAAATCTACAATCTCTGACTAAACTTTTGAATTAATTTTTAGGTTGTATTTAACATTTAATGTATTGAATTTATTCAAAAACTTCACTATTGAAACCAAATTTTTAAATTGTATGATATACAATTATATCAACAAATTATCAAATAAGATTAGGAATGAATAGAAATTTAAGTGATTTAATTATTAAAAATTGTATATAATCATCAATATTTTCTCTGAGGAAAATATTCAAAATTTGGCACTATTAAAACCCGCAATATAACCCGTTTATTAATTAAGGTTACGCATATTATATCAGAATAACATTTGGATCGTCAAAAATTGAAATGATTTTTTTTGCTACATATCTATTTTAAAATTAATAAACGATTTAAATTTTTTGAAATGAAAGTTAACAGAATCTCATCTTAAATTAGTAAAAAATATAATCTTTTAATCTTTGCTCTTAAATTGTTTATCATACCGATGTACTATTTAATACATTCATGTATATATATGCAATTATTTTTAATCTATTAATAAAAGAAAAATAAGCTTATCATATTATTTTAAAGATAATGCAAAAGATTTTATATAACAAATTCATGCATATTATTAAAAAATAACATTTTTTGATATATAAATTGGACTAATGTTATTTTTTTAGTACATAATGATATGAAATCATTGGAAAGTACATTATAAATTAATTTGACTAAAAGAAATTTCAAATTTGAATTGCTTTGAGAAAAAAAATTGTCATAAATTTTGGAGCTTTTATTTAATTTAGATTATATTTATACTGTGGAAAGGATTTTAATAAAATATGTGGGTGTATAAATATGACAAAAACAATTAATTATTTGTGTCAGATCAGACGAATAACAATCGAAAAAGAATATATATTAATAAAATTGATATTTTGTTAATAAGTTTTTAACTCTAATAAATTATTTTATCAGAAAAGATTATTTACATTCAAATAGAGATTTTATAAAATAAAAAATGACAAATAAATAGGCTGGCCATTTGCGCGAAATCATCCAAGACAGTTCAAAATTCGAACCTCTGCCCCTAAATCCTTGTTTGGCTAAAATATATCCCGGTTTATAAAATTTATTCGTTTTCAAACTTTACATATATTCGTGATGGAAAAATTTAAAAGCTCATTTGCAGCTAGGCCATTTTTATACATAGAAATTTGTAAAAATTGGTTGAAATCAATATCCAAAGCTATTTGTTTTAGTTGTAAAATACTTTTAAGTAAAAATTTAAGGTAAGACCTCCTTAATTGGGGCAGGGGCAAAAAAAATTAAAAAAATTTAATATTAAAATATAAAAAAAATAGTATAAAAACCTTCTAATTTATTATTTTTAAAATAAAAATTGAATTTCTCACTTGCATTTTTGAAACTTTTCTTTATATTCAAAAAACAATAAATAAAAATGTTTTTTCAACAGAACAAAAATGTCAACTTGCAAAAATTCCTACTTTAACGATATTTAATCGTTTTATATATTGAAAGTGACAGTTCCTGTTGTCACTATCAATGAACTTAATTGATTGATTCACGGAAAAGTTTTGATAACCCAAAAGATTAATATTTCTATAGCCCATCCACAAATCACTCATTATCGTTGTCCCACATTTACGTTTTTGGAAATAAACAATTCACAATCTAATCTCCTTATTTTTACGGGTCAAAATACAATGCAGTCTTTTTGTTGTTCTACTAATGACACAACACCCAATATCTTTCTTTTCTATAAGTTCTACCCCTTTCATCTATTCTAGTGACCAAATTTTTTTCGTCAACTTCTACGACGTCGTCAATACCTTCTAAAACACCAAAACTTTCAGTTACGTCCAAATTATCAATAACTTCTAGGGTTTTTATAATAAGGTTGCGTATATGATCCTCCTTATGCCCAAGTTCGAAGGCTATTTTACGCATGGGAATATCCAATGCTTTTAAATACAATATATACAAGCAGTCATTGATGGACATTTATGTGATCTCTAAAATACTTCCGCTAAAAGGCCGTTTGGTTTTTCTACATTTTTTTTGTTTAACAGCGCCATCTCTTATCACAGACATGACTATTGTTTACTATTTCTAGATGCATTTAGCGTTGGCAAATGTAATCGTTTTGAATTATACCAAAAAAAGTACAAAAAGCGAATGTTGTTTGTGGTGTTGCTGAAATACAAATAAGTTCTATTAAATTTATTAGCATGTTTTATTTTAAGTTTTTATAGTTGTATTGTAATTAATGGTAATTAAAAGTAATTTGTTTTAAATTTTATTTTTTATTAAAGTTTTATTTTTCTTTAAAAATTATTATTTTTAGTTTTATTTAAATTTTTTCCCGCCTATTATTAAGGGAGCATATCGAATTTAATAATTGCTAGATTTAAAGTATAAAATTATTTTGTTTAGATTAAAAATGTCATTAACAAGTAAACATCGAAAACCCTCATGAAATGATAAATACTCTAGTAATTTTGGACTCATACAAAAAGTTAAGGCTGATGAATCACAAACGCGTTGTAAAATCTGTTTAATTAAATTTCTTATCGTTAATGGTAGTTGTTAAGATATTCTGGATCACATCAAGTCAGATTGTTATATATCAGGTGTAAAAGCTAGATCATCGACCAAGAAAGTCAGCGATTATTATCAGAAATTGACAGCAAGGAATGAGGAGCAGAAATCAGCTAGAAAAAAAGCAGTTTTTGCATTTCACACTGCAAAACAATATTATTCATTTTGTTCAAACGATTGTACTGCAGGACTTATCAGAGGACTCTAAGGTCCATAGTTTTTACTCGGAAATACATAAACTGCAAAATTGATCCCCAAAGTATTGGCTCCATTCATTGACAAACTAATCAAAGAAGCATTAAGCAAGGCTAATTTTTTCTCTCTTATTACCGACACAAAACTATGAAAATAAAAAAATGCTGCCAATCGTTTTTCGATATTTTGATCCAGTCAAAGGTGTTGTCAACCAGAAATTGGCTACTGTATTGATTCCTAATGAGCAGCCAGAGAAAATCTTTAAGAAATTGTGAAAGTAATAATGAAGGAAAGCTTTTTAGATACAAGTTGTTGCATAAGCTGCTGATAACACCAACCTAAACTTCAGGAGCGTTGAGACGAATAAAAAGAATAAGATTTGGAGAAAACCCAAAAAAGAATTGAATCCAAAAAATAATTTGCAATAAATATATAGCATTCAAAGCGTATAACGCTTGTGGAGCTGTATTTAAAATTCTCGAGGTAGACATTGAAGCCATAGTTGTCATAATTAATAAGCATTTCCGTATTTTTACTGTGCGTACTGAACAATTTAAGAACTTATACCAGACATTGATCAAGTCTTCATGCAACCAAAAAGTCACTTTGGAACTAGATTCCTTACTCTCGAGCCTACAGTCAATAGAATTATCGAAATGTTTGAGTCTTTAAAACAATATTTTATAAGCTTAGAGAAATTTGTTCCAGGGATTCGTTCTTTCTTGAACAATGCTCAAAAAAAGTTTTGGTTTCTCTTGATTTTTAATCAGCTCAAAAACATTAGTGACTCCATCAAGCTTATTAAAGCGTCAACAACTTTTTGTTGAAACTGTTGTTGAGCTTGTAACATTAAAATCAAGCTTATCAATGATGTGAATTGTACTTTTTTGCTAATTGCTGCATAATCTGAGTATGAAAATTTTGACAAACAAACTCAAGAAAGTATCAAGTACAAAGTCAGAGATTTTTATATGACAACAATCGAATATATTTATTTATGGGAAAAATCAGTTAATGGATCTAAAGTATTTTCATTGATTATTTTGACAAAGTATCCAGCTTGGAATGATGATGAAAAAACTGGATAATATACTGAACAAAGTTATGTAAAGGAAATTCAATCCAAGATCTAGTGAGACATATTGTTTGATTAATTTCAATTTGATGAAAAGCTTTGTGGACTGAAATTTGAAATTGTGGAGTACCACAATCTTGTTCCCGATGAAATATGGTGCCAAATGTTCACACATTTTTGAAAAACTGTTACATAAACTTTTCAATTTGGAAAGGCTTGTAAAGTTTGCATCTTCTATAGCAAGTACAACAAAAAAGGTTGAGCGACTTTTTTTGTTAGCAAAGCAAACATGGGGGATCAGAAAATCAGATTAGAAATAATGACTATTAATTCTTAATTATTTAATTCAATGCGAAATTTAATTGCTTCACTTATACGAAATGATTAAAAAGGAGCCAGTTTTCCTCGATAAAGTGCACTGAAGTAG
>CAKKLC010008126.1:43071-58723 GCA_918559645.1 Ceratonova shasta | reverse complement strand
ATTATTTATATACAATTTAAGTATAATTAGGATATTGAGCAAACAAAAACAATAAAGATTCTTTAAAAAGTAAAAAAATCTTTCTGTATTTTTTGAAATTCTATATGATTTTTGTTTGAAACAATAAAGAATTAATTGGTTATAATATTTATATCAATAAATGACTCCGTGATAAAGTCTTATAGAATAAGGGTTGAT
This sequence comes from Ceratonova shasta, assembly GCA_918559645.1. NCBI lineage: Eukaryota > Metazoa > Cnidaria > Myxozoa > Bivalvulida > Ceratomyxidae > Ceratonova > Ceratonova shasta. The sequence goes on along the minus strand of CAKKLC010008126.1, from coordinate 58,525 downwards.
TACAATTTATTTGTAATTTAGTTTATTATTAAATGAAATATATCAATATGGAGTTAGATTATTAAATGTTATGAAATTACAATAATATATTTTCAATAATGGGTTCTATATCGTATATAATTTCCTAAAATATACTTGATTTCGTTTTCAAATAAATAATATTGAAAAATGAATTTGTACCATATTCTCCCATGAATGTAATTTTGAAGAATAATAAAATAGATGACATAGTTTAACAACCTTAAGTATAATTTAAATAAATAAACTATAGAATGATTAAATAGTGGGTTTTAATAAAAATCTAATTACTATTGAAAAGTCATTACAACAGTTATTTTTAATTTCATACATTTAAAATCTATGATTGTGTATAATTCTAATTAAAAAATTAGGAAAAATTGATTTTTTATTGATTTTCTACTAGATAATGGTTTCCAAAAAAATATTTATTCAAAAATAAAAATTTTTAATTTGAATTCCAAAGAAATGGTTAGTATCAATTTATCTAAATTATTAAGCTAAATATTTGTTTGATTTATTATGTATATATCGTTAACAATGTTAGAAATGCCTCATTTTAATATCTATTAAAATTATAACAAATATAATGTTTATAAGTTATAAGGAGTTATTTTTTCGGAGTAAAATTCATATTTTATACTTCTACTTATAAAATGAATTTCAAATATCCATTTTTAAAATATGGCATGTATCTTAAATACTGACTATTTATAAGATCATTTCAACTTAAAAATTAAAGACGATAGTTTTGTTGATATTATTCTATAATACCTTTAAATGAATACATAAAATAAAACTTATAATAGGACAGTATAAAAACAAAACAATAAAAAATTAATTAATTTAACTAAACTAAATAGTATTATATATTTTTTTCTCGTCTTTTCCATATTACTATAAATATAGTAATTATAGTTCCAATAACTAGTAGTCCTATAACTCCTCCTATTACAATCCATATAATCTGTAATTTTTGTAACTTGCTTGTTTTAGCAGAAATATCTAATTGGTTTTTAACTTTTTGAGATTTCTCTTCATCATTTTCTTTTATATTATTGTTAGAATTATCACCATTATTATTTTTAGGATTAGTCTGTGTATGTATATCTCTTCTTTCATTAAATTTATTAGTTGTTACTTTTTTCAATATATTAGAGTCTGGTTTAACACTAATTACACTATTAATACTAATTCGATTCAAATTAGAATCTTTATCAATACTGTCATCGTTTATATCTGGACCATATCCTTTTGTAGATGTTTGAAATAAAGTTTTTACTTTTTGTAACAATGTATTACGTGTTTCTACTTGGTTTTTTGTATGTTCTTTATTATGAGTTATTTCACCATCTTGTTGATTTATGTTAAGATCTTCTTGTGACTGATATTGAGATATATTTATTCCACCTTTTTTAGGTTTTAGTAATTTTTGTTCTTCAACAGTTTTTCTTGATTTCTCTATTTGTTTCTCTATAGTTTTTTGTTCTTTTGTTGTTGTTTCATCACTTTTCGGATTTTGTTCCTCAGGTTTTTTTATGGCATCTTTTAGTCTTTCTGTATCTTCATCTAGTCGCTTTTGTTCTAATATTCTTCTTTGCAAATTCTGTCTATTTTCTTCTGTAGCTTTTTCTTCTAACCACATTTTCTCTTTCTCTATTTGGATTTCTTGAACTTCTTGATATTGTTGATGCCTTAATAATTCTCCTATTCATAAGTTGTATTTTACTGTTAACTTCATATTGACTAGATTTATCAGAACTAAATAGTTTTTCATGATTTACCTGCTATATAATGGATAAGTTTTAAAATAATTGACTAATAAATCATTTAATTAACTATACTTTTTATTTTCTGCTTAATATTCACCTGTTTTTCATTAGACATTGAGTATTCTAAATAATATTCATCAATATCATTCAAATTTGGAAAAACCATCAAATAATTGTAATGTACGCAGAATAATCTTGGATTGCATTCATAAATAATCATATTATCAGAACTTACAAGATCATAATTATACATACACCGACTACCAGGGACGTTACATTCGAATTGTATAAAAAATGTGTTTGCTACCCAATACGCATCACTTAAACGACTTGGTTGAAAAACAGAATTTACTAAGATATTATTATAAATATACGTCGTTCTAACGGAATATTTGTCATTAATTGACCGTTATATCTTATAATAAGATTCCCCTCAGGATTATCTTTATAATCGAACAAACTTAGAACATGGTTACAAGGTACCCGATATTCCCTATTACTTTCCGATGTAGACTGTAAACATTCAGCATCAGGCTGATCGCTGAATGAAAGAAGATAGTATATTAAAGAATCATAAAATGTCGTATGATCATTAATTGCTGAAACTAAAAAATTTATTTAAAAATTGCCATAAATTTTGTAATTGTAAATCATTTTTTTAATTTTGAAATGAATTAGATAATAAGTAGCTGGTTTTAAATTAGTGATTTGAGTTGGTTTGCATCTGTTTATGCATTCATCTGAATAAACAATTTGTTGATCCTTGTAAAGTACACATTTTTGCCTGTAATCAGTTACTCTTGGACCATTATTGACAGAAATTTGCATAAAACATTCATCTTTTTCATCATTGTCATAATTTTCTTGAGTATTATTTGAATACGTGGGGTCCAAATATAGGACTTGTCCAATGACATTTACCATTATTTTATTATTAACTATTTAAATCAATAAATATTATACACTTTACATATTTATGAACAATCCTATGACCACTTGAAAATATTGAAATAAAACTGTGATATTTAAAGTATTCTTCCGCAATGAATTGTGTATCTTGACATGAATTATGTTGAAACGTGTATGTATCTGGTGTCTTATCTGCTAAAAAAACTTTTAGATTAATGGAGCATTCAAACATTGAGACATCAGCCATAAAAAGAATCTGAATTTTTTTACCAGGCAATAAAAATGTTTCAAAATAACTCAAAGGATGGGCTACTGTTGAATAATTATCTTTTTCATTCTCTATTCTAAATAAATATTTATGCATATACAAATTTTCAAACTGGTACGTGAAGATGAAAATTAGTATAATAATCAGAATTTTCATTTTTCTGTATTTTTGATCGTTTTGACCGAAGATAAACCTTTAATATTTGATTAGGCATAGGATATACCTGATTTTTATTTGAATTAAAATAATAGCACGTTTTTAATAAACAATAACTTACTTTAAATTTAATTATATAATCTTATGTATGGTGTGACAGGTATATTTAACAAAACGTATTCTCATTAAAAAAGATACTATATGATTAACATGAGATATAATTAAAGTTAAACTTTAATAAAAACATTTCTATTCTTATAGGTATTGTTTTTTTATCAATAGGCTTATAGAGTCTATAACCTGCATTATTTAGAAAATTTTCTTATGCAAAAATTTTATCTCATAAAATAAAACCACTAGTTACAAATAAACATTTTTTTTGAAATTTATAAGTACCAATATGGTTCTTCAAACAATAATTCAAGTTTCTGAATAAACTTTATTGCATGTATTCAATAGCGAAGATACAAAACTTATAATTATTGTGTTGATATAATTGCAAAACAGAAAAGTTCCATAAATGTTTATAAAAGTTTTATACAGACTAGGTTACTTCATGTGTAATATACTCATTAAGTAAAATGTAATTTAATAATATATTTGTTATTAAAAGTATTTTTTTTATATTAGACAGAGTTTTAAAATGTACTAGGGTCATTTAAATCTAAGCTAAACTAAGAAAACTACAATAGAATAACAAGGTAGTAAGAAATGTTACAAAATATCAAATATATTCAACGAATTTTTAATTTAAACGATATTTATTGAGCTTTAATAAAATTATTTTAGAATACAAAGAATGTAATTATATCTTTATTATAATTAATTATAATAATATTATTTTATTTGCCATCATTAAGTCTATCCTGAATTTGATAAGTACCCCGTAAAATAATCTATTATTCATTAATGTCAGATTTTGCTAAAAACATACGACCGTTCTTTAATAAGCAATTTAAAACCAAACCCATGTATTCCTAGTGTTGCAAAATGGAAAAAGTTTTTTGGAATATTTTTTATGTTTATTTTTCATAAATTGACCAATTTGAATATCTAAATGTACGAGATTTATAAGAATTTTTATTTTCAAATAGTTAGATTTCATCAACTTTCAAACATGTTAAAAATAAATTGTTTTTGTAATGAAAAATACGATTAAGAACTATTTGCTTGATTATAAAATACTTTTATAGTATATTTCAATTCGTATAATGATTTTGTTTGTATTTTACAATAAAATAATTATATATTTCTAAAGAAAAGTTCTTCCTTGATTTTCTTTATGATCAATACTTGTTATATAGTTTTTAGGGATATTAAAATAAGTTATTTATCTTTTTAAAGTAATGAGTAATAAAATATGGATATTTCCTTAAAAAAAAATGGTATTTCAGTTTGACAAGTTTTCAAGTAATCATACTTGTAGATATTTGATGTAATTAAGACAAATATCAAAATCATAAACTTTTTGAATTTAAATCTCTTTTAAATTTTAACTTTATATGACAGTTAAGCAATAAATATCACATAAAAATATACATGTTATATCAATTTACAAAACATAGTTTTTAGCTTAGATTATTAAGATCTACTTTATAGTTGAAAAAATAATAATATTTTCTACAATTTTTTATAGCAAATCATTCATTAGGTAAAAATTAAGTCAAATATTGAAGAGACATGTATTTGCTAATATGGTCCAATATTTATTTAAATTTGAATTAAAAATTAAATTATATATTAGATAAAGCCAACTAAAGGTATTTTTAATATATAATTTATTCTTATTTTAAATTATTAAATTAACTGATTCAAACGTATTTTTCTTTAAAAATCAATTTTTTATACAAAATCATTGAGATACTAAATTACCTCATTTATGATTATCTGTTACTTCTCTAGTGATATACAGTATAATTTAAAGTTTTGAAATTAACAAATCACTATTATTTTGTAGTTCTTTATGATAATTCATTATGAATCAATTTTCTTACCCTGTTTTTCGGTTATAGGCTTCGATCTTTAATAGAGTTAAAAAGTTATTTTTTCGGCCACAAAGCTCTTAGTAAAAAAAAAGAAAAAAATGGGAAATGATTATCTATATATCAACAATGTTAATTTTTATTTTTAAAAATCTTCATCTTCACTAGCAAAATTGTCTTCAACAATGCATATATCAACGAGTTGTTTTTAAATCATTTGATCTTCAACATTAAATTCTTCTTCTTCAATTTCTGCCTCTTCTTCCTCATTTCCATAAAATTGAATTGTTGTCTTTTTAAATCCATTCATAATTGCTGTAATAGGAACTGCTTTTCATGAATCAGATATCCATGTACAAATTTCTTCACATAAAGCTCGTTTTAAAATTTTAAGACATAGTCTTTTGCTTGTAGCCACAGACCATCCAATCTTCCCAATGACGTCGAAGATGAGCCCTGAATGATTTATTGACAATAATAACTAAAACTTGCAGATTCTTTATTAGTCCTCTAATAATCATTAAGATTAAAGTTCCAAATGACGCAAAATTTGTTTTTACTTTCGCCGTACGATGTTCTGGTGCAGAGTCAAGCATCAAGAGTGACTTTCGATGAAAAATTGAACTTTTGCGTTTTATTTATATTTTATCGTGCCCCAATTGAGTTTCAGTGGAAGTCATTTGATACTTTTCATTTGCTGATATTATAATATTTGATGGAAACGATCCTGATGGCAAAGTTTTGCGTTTAAAAATCACATACGCTGGAAGTTTTGCACGATCAGCAGTTATACACAAGACAACAGTAAAACAACATTTTTCTGCACTTGTTGTTATTATGCGGACGCCGTTTAATCCTTTCTTATCAACATTGAATTTTGATGGCATATCAAATGTTACTGGTACTTCATCCATATTGCTAATACGTTCAAGTAGATAATTTGATTTGTGTAGAGTTACATAATTAACAAAACTTTTAATTTTTTTTCCAATCTTCAGGCAGTTTCCGACCAACTGAGCTGACAGTACAAATAGCAAACTTGTTTCTCTTCATAAAGCTAAAAACGGAGTATGCTGATCCTATTAAATTATTGATTTTTAAATGTATGGCTAAATTTCGTGCTTCTCGCAATATTGAAGTTCCTGACACTATCTACCCTTACTTTCTTTGTGTTAAAATCCATTCCTTGACCTTTACTTTCAAATCAGGTTACTAAATTGAGCGGATTCTTTTGACAACTTTAGCTTCTTTATTGCCCTTAGACACGATTATATTTTTTTGAAACTTATATCGCTTAATGAGACTAATATGTACACTAAAATGATCAGCAGCTTTAACAATTGATGATTCTTAATCGTAATTAACAGCATCGAGCTTGAATCTCAATGTATAAGTCTTTCGGTTCGTTTCTTTTCTGACATAATTAAAGTATAATAAATTTGTTTTTAATATTTTGATTTCGATTTTTTTTGGCGGAATTTTACAAAACATTATTTTTTCAAAGATAGTAGCTTAGTAAAAATAACTCAAAAGTATTGGGCTGCAAAAACCCTACTAAGCTAGTAAGTTAGTAACCCGTAGTAGCTTATAACAAAAAAACTAGGGTACTCATAATTTGAACCATTTTTATAAATAAAAGTGTAAATTTTTCACCCTAATTTTCTACGATAAAATATGTAGAGAAATCCGTTAATCAAAATATAATTTTATTCACTTGTTAAAGTATCAATTTATATTATAAAAACATAATATAAATAACTTATACTGTAAATGCAAAATTAAGGTGTTTTTGAAAATTAAAAAAAATAATGGATTGTATAATGAGAAAACAAATAATTAAAAGTCACGAAATCTATAATTCTGACCAAATAATAGAATTAACAGTTACAATATCTTATCTTAATTATAATTTTTTAGATACGATCACGACAATGAATTTTCTAGCAATTGATACGTTAATAAAAAATGAAAAATTGTATTAACGGTGCATTGATCAAACTATTTGTCTCTTATTTTAGATAATATAGTAATTCAAATCATTCAGACAGGTTAAGTAGATTGTTCTCTGTAAAATTTATAAATATTTGAGTGCTACTAAACATTTTGATATGCCATATGAGCAATCTATTCATAAAGTTATTGAAGAAATATGTAAACATATTTGCAACAACAGTGTTCAAATTGAAGGAATCGTTACCAATAGAACTACGAAAATAGTTGAAATTAACGAAAATATAAATAAGGGATATTTTTAAATAAAAAGTGGTTTATTGGTGGCATAGAGAGAAATTCAAGAAATATATTCATAGTCTCAGTAGAAACCAAAAATTCTGAAAATATAATATCTATTCTTAAGGATTATATTTTTCTTGGAATTACAGTAGTTACTGATGAATGGAGAGCCTAGTGGCCAGTCCTGTGCAATTTTGATGAAATTAAACATTGAACAATCATTACTCAAATTATTTTTGTAGATCCTAACAACAGGTATGTACACACATTAAATATTAAAGGTTTTTGGTCATGATATAAGTATTTTATGCGTAAAAAGCATGGAATTTTAAGAGAAAGTAACACTGATTATTTAATGCATATGGGAATATTTGATATGCAAGTATAAAATCATCAATACTCTATTAGTGATGTTAAAACATGATGAATAAATTTTAGGAAAGCTATATTCTTTTTTTTTAAATTTCAAACCCACGTTAATATATTCATTTACCACTTCTACTATTTAAATGATAAAAATAAATCTGTTAATTTCAGTTATAATTTATTTTATAAACTATTTAGTTATGATCCTGAATTTAATCTTATCAGCTGATTAGATAATTTCAATAAAACTGATTCATTTGCGTCAATTATAGTAATTTCTCAATTAATCTGGTACATTCAATTGATTTTTTAGTCATAAAATTGATTTTTTTCCATTTTAATTGTTACCATCAATTGATAGTTAAATGACTATTACTAGTAAATTGACATTTTAAGAGTATTATTTACCTCTTTTTGTTTTTTTATGTATTACATCACGACTTGTTGATATAAATTTCTTTTATAAAGCAACAAGAGTTGGATATTTTGATCATTAAACAAAATCTACAATGAAATCAAAAAAATTTTTAATAATTTTTAATTTTCTTATGTCCTTATCTCAGATTTATTTCAATTCCACATTTTTAGAATTATTAAAATTTGGAAAATATTTCAAAATAAACCAATTATTATGTTTTAATAATTAAATTCAAGTATATAATTTAATAATAACATTTTTAATGTTTTACTTATTATATAATTAGATAGCTGATTATATAATGTAGAATTTGATCTTGAACGAGATGAAGATTTTTTCAAGCTTAATTGTTTTGCGTTATAAGAGAATCACATGCAAATCTTATACAAAAAATATAACTAAAACTTTTATAATCATCTAAATATTTTATGTTGTTTGAAGATGACATAAATCTATCGTATTTAAGCATATTAGAGATACTCTTTAAATCATATTTTTAAGTATGTAAAGTTAAATAAACAATTATATCTTTTTTTAATAATTTGAAATATTTAATTAGTTTCCTAGATTTATGCATAAGATTCCTTTCTTTTAAATTAAGGGATTTAACTCACATCAAACCTGGTAATTAGGATAATCTGATATATAAAATTTCAATTTATTTTTGTATTAATAGAAAGCTAAATTATCATAAAATAAGTGATTTAAAAGTCATAAAATGTTTTTTTAATTTTATTGAAGTCAAGTGTATAATTTAAAAATAACATTTTTATAAAATTAAAAAAAAATATTTTTGATAGCTTGCATAGAATTTTATTTTATACTAAATGCATTGTTTATTAAATATGTATATTTAAAGTTAATGTTTCTTTTTAAAATTTAAAGGAAAGATATAATATATTATAAGCTTTCAGAATATAGGCCTTTAATAATTATTTTAAAATCCTATATTATTTTGATACAAAATGTATTATGTAAGACAGACCTGGGCAAAGTACGGCCCACTATTAGTTTTTGTGCGGCCTGTTTACAAACTGGCGAGAAAAAAAATAAGAAATGTATTTTTATTATTTTACCGAAGAGTTTATCAAGGCATACTGTGTAAAAATTTGAATATTTTTAAAAAGTTTTTTGTTTTTTTTAAATACAGTTCTCACAAAGTAAATTAATGATAAAGTATAGTAAAAAAATGTTTTTGCTAAAAATTTTAAAATTCAATTCATTAGTCAGTAATCACCTGTGTGCAGTTCGTTTCAATTATTATACGCGTAGAAAAATTGTTTATAGTGAAATTAAAATTTATTGAATCCTTCTGAAAATGAAAAGAAAAAGAAAAATTGATCAGGAGTGCCATGTTTTAAATGAAGAGTGGAAAACTAAATATTTTTTACGGAATTTAAAAATAAAGCTATATGTCTTATTTGTCAGGAAATTTTAGCAGTCTTTAAAGAATTTAATATTAAGAGACATTTTACTACTAAACAATATGCATATGGATCCGACTAAACTCCTATAGCCAAACAGGGCACTGCTGCCAAGCTAGCCGTGAATTTTTCTTGACAAGGAAATACTTTTTTACGACAAAATACAGAACAAGAAGCTGCTACAAAGGTTAATTTTATTAATGCTATAAAAATTGCAAAAAACAAAAAACCATTTTTGGATGGAGAATTCATTAAAGAGTGTATGATTGCAGAAAGTGGTATCATATTTCCTGAAATTAAAATGAAATTTGAGACTGTCAGCTTATCACGACGAACCATAACTTGACGAATTATGTGTATCAACGATGATTTAAATCAGCAACTATTGGATGTATTACAATCATCAATATGGTGCTCCATTTCTCTTGATGAGAGCACTAGTGGAAAGGATACTGCACAAATGGTAATATTCATCCGTGCATGTAACGCTAATTTTAAAATCATTGAAGAACTATCGACAATTGAATTATTGAACGGGCAAACAACTGGAGCTGACATCTTAAAAAAAGTTGAAAATAGCTTAGCAACATATAACTTGTCGTAAAATAAAATTATAAGTGTTACAACTGATGGAGCGTTAAGCTTAACAGGCTCAAACCTTGGACTATTAAAGAGAATTCAGAAAAAAGTTTGGGAATGTCATCCAAATTACCATATTATACCAATACAATATATTATTCACCAGCTTGTTTAGTGCAAAAAAGTGATATAAATGGAACACGCTACAGTTACAGTAATTAAACTAATTAATTATATTCAAGCAAAGGGTCTTAATCATAGACAATTTATTAGTTTTCTGCAAGAGATTGACTCGGAATATGCAGACGTCTTCTACCATAGTCAAGTACAATGGTTAAGCTTGGGTAAGATCCAGCTTCGAGTATGGAACCTTGAAGATGATATAATTACGTTCTTGGTAATGAAAAATAATAACGATTTCTCACAATTGACAGATTCCGATCGGCTTTTAGATTTTGCATTTACCCTTGGTATTATCCCATACATAAATGTATTAAATACCAAATTGCAAGGAAAAAATTTGTATGCTCACGATATGGTAGTTCACCTGAATTCATTCCAATTAAAGTTACGGCTTTTTTCTCAGCATCTATCAAATAAAAATTTGGATCACTTACCAGCTTTGAAAACCATAACTAACATACCTGAGATAAATTTAATGAAAACAGTTGCACCGTAAGAGTTTTAAAGGAAAAATTCAATCGCAGATTTGGTGATTTCCGTAAACTTGAAAAAAGTTTGTTAATAATTAGCGATCCATTTTGTGTTGAAATTAATAGCTTTCAGAGTAGCCTTCACTTAAAAATTATTGATTTGCAATGTAATCCTGCACTTAAAAAATTACATCGTGGAGAAAATATTTGTAAATTTTATTGTTCACTTGATTCGGAAAAGTACGCAAACATTCGAGATTTTGCCTGTAAAATGCTGGTCATTTTTGCTTCTACTTATATTTGTCAACAAACGTTTTCTATAATGAACATCAATAAAAACTCGTTACGAGCATATATCACAGATTGGCACCTGGAAGCAATGTTAAAGATTTCAACTACAAAATTTGATGCAGATATGGAGGAAATGATGGCAACCTCCAAACAGCTACATTTATCTCACTAAAATAACTAATTATTTCACTTTATTATTAATATTTTCTTGTTTTACTTCAATTAATAAAGAATCAGATTTTTTTATACGAGTATAAATATGTATTTTAATTGGCGGCCTCTCATTCGAATTTGGTTTTCATTGCGGTCTTAGATCTTAAAAGTTTGCCCAGGTCTGATGTAAGGTTACTATAAGCAATAATTAGATTTTTATGATGAATTTGTAAAATATGTTAAATTAAAAGATATTTTACTTTAAAATTGATTTAGGGCTCTAATCATAACTATGGTATCTAATTTTTCTTGTTATTAATAAGTTTATGTTTTAGTATTAAATTTATAATGAATTTAATAATTTTTGAAAATACTCATTTATTATAACAGATTTTTAATTTAGATATTGAAAAGAAGTTTATGGTTTTAGTCAGAATGGATTTTTTTTGACATGATATCAAGAAAACATATTTTTACACAATTCACAATAATATCTATGTTTATTATATGAAAAAAACTACATTATTCTATACAATATCATTTACAATAATTCTGACAAGTTCATAGTTATAATTCCTGTATAAATATCTTAAAATTTACTGTGTTGAACTTGTATAAATGTAACAAATTTTTTAAGGCTAAAATAATATTTAAAATAAAATGAACACGGTATGTTTTTAACTAGAAATATAATATCAAATAAATTAAATAAAGTGTTGAACTAAATTAAAGTAACAAAATTCTATAATTTTTAGTAACAGAATTTGTGTATTATATTTGATTAAAAATATGATATTGACTAATTCGATTTCTTAAAATACATGACATTATATCTTTTAAAATATAATTTGTCAGTTTTGATAAAAAAAATAACATCATCGATGATTAAAATTAACTTTAAATATTTTGGGATATAATGTTACTAATAATAGCAAATTAAAGGATTTTTGTATTCAAAAACTTTTAAAGTTCATTATATTGATTGTTAAAAACTGTTTATATGGACATTTTATTACGTTAGGACCTATTTAAAGTCGATAAAATAAATAATATGTAGGAAATTTATTTATTTTAAAATCACAGTTCAAAGTTTATAAAATTTATTAAAAATTCTACTTAAAGTATCATCAAAGTTGAATATTACAAAACTGTATTTTTGTAGGTAAACAATCTTATACATTTAATGTTCTTAAGTAATAGTTTAAAAGCTTTTATAGTGTAAATATATAAACCTGAGTATCTTAGAAATTTTGGTATGACTTCATTTTACGAAGTTTTTGAAAATTTTGAAAATAAAAAAAAATAGAAAAACAGGTATGATATTAATATTTGTCCTTTATTTGTAATAATATTAACAGCTTGTTGATACGTTTATGTTTTTCAATTCTATATTCCCATATATACTGAATTACGTAATAAAAATGCTAATTTTAATAGAAACCATGTCTGACTCTCAAAAACCTCTTAGCACCAGACCGAAAACTCTACCCTTGTGAATGAACTTTAAAATCTTTTAGGGTTACAAAATTAAAGAAGTGGCTGACTTTCCTATAGTCGTGACCTTCCAAATCTCTTAAAGCTCTAAAATATGCTCTGCATTTGTCTGTTACAATAATGATACCTAGTAAAATATTTTATCTTATAAAATTATAGATGGTAGATTTATTTCTATTTTCAACGGTATAAAAAATTAATTTTTTTGTGTTTTGTTCTACACTAACTACACATCATTCATTAATAGTATGACTGACTCTTATTTTATTAAGATTTAAAGAACAAATTTTCGTCAATTTCTACTATCTTAGATGTTTTATCTCAATTCAATCCTTCTATTTGAACATTTAAGATTGCACATATGTAACGATGGTATACTTATCAGATCACAATAAAAATAAACAATTTTATGGTTTATTATGAGTTCATGTGCAATCTCCTCTATAAATACTAACTTTATATACTTATAAACTATATTGAATGCAGAATCAACCCTTATATTCTCATAATGTGTGCATGAACGCGGACATACTCCAGAGGTATCTATCATTTGATCTTTTTTTTTACTTAGTTAAATGATGTTACATTTATTGCAATATTTACAATTTCTAATTAAACCACATTTAACAAGAAAAATCTTCTTAGTCATCAAACTACTAAATATTTTGTAAAAGGTTATTTTCATTAAAGTTTAGTGTATAAATTTCTGACAAAAAGGGGGTCTTAAAATGATCAAATAACGTAGTAAAACGAAGTCATATCGAACTTTTAAATTATTTATGTACAACAAACAAACTAGTTCAAGATTTTGGGTAAAGTAAAGTATTCCCTCGAAATTAAGGGTTTAGTTAATTAAATAATAATTGTAAAAAAATTATGATTTTTGATGACAGAGTTTACAAACCCAAAGAATTAATTTCTCTCAATCTAACAATGGAAAAAACCTAGACTGGATGTTAGAAGTTGATCCATTACAAAAACTATTTATTTGTGCTATTTGTAATAAATAAATTTAACTAAAAAAACGAAAAAATGTCACGATGGGTTTAGATCAAAATATCCCGGAAAAAAGTGTAATTAGACTTCAATAAGTATAGGACAAAACAATTTTTAATATAATTAAAAAATTCTACTTAATGAACTTATTCTTGTTTTGTACGATTAGAGTAGAAATCTTTCAAATAAAGAAATCTGTAATGAATATAATTGATCTAAACCTTAACTGGTAGAATGGATGTCATTTATACATGACATTTTAGTTAAAAAAAACGTTTCTTATGCAACCAATTAAGAAGATATAAGGTTATAAAAAGGTTCTTGATATCTATCAAACTTTCGTTGCCAGAAGAAAATACAATGTTGTTCCTACTGTTGGCTTAGTAGGAATAATTACATCAACTGAAAATGTTTCTCGGAACTGTTGAAAATCGTAGTGCTTAAGTACTAGAGGAGTTACTCTGTAGAAATCTGGAGATTTAAACAACAATTATCACTGATTGTTTAGGTGATTATTCGTATTTAAACAATCTTGGTTTTATTCACTAGACAGTCAATTATGCTAGGAATTTATTGATCCAACAAATCGTTTAATTCATACCTAGAATATTGAATCAAGGTGGAATGTTTTAAAAAAATTTTAAGGAACAAAAGGTACAAATCAATAAAGTTTTATTGGAGAATATATTATGGAGTATACTTATAGGATAAAAATATTAATTTATTCACTGATATAATCGATGATATTTGTTCACAATACTCTTTTGACAATAATTAAATTTAATTTTTTTGTAAAATTATTATTTAATAAACCAAACCCTTAATTGCCTGTGGATACTTTACTTTACCCGTTTTTATGTATAAAATTATGCTTTCAGGTTTAATAAAATAGAAAGAATAATTTGTTTGTAGGAAAAAAACTACCCATTTAGACAATTTTCCTAATTTTTTACAAATACACGAAAGGATCTTTCTAGGTGCATTTTATGTGCTAAATTTTATATAGATCCGGTTTTGCAGTATGTTTAACTATTAAAATAAGCCATTTTTAACTATATATGTGAATTACCAACTAGAAAATGGTGAATTCAAATAAAATATATCAAGAAAAATTGTAAAATTTTTTAATAAATATGTCAATTAAACTAAATTACAACCTTTGATTGTTAAGTAACGATGGATAATATATCATTTTAATAAAAAAAAGGTTCTAAAAAGATCTTTATCATCCCATAATTATTAAAAACTCAAAAACTGTGAGAATCTAATTATACAGCAATCAACAAAGTGTAATGAATCATCTATTCTATAGTTTTTAAAGACTGTTGACTTTTAGCATATATTTTAATTCATATATAAATTTTGTACACCAAAAGTATCCTTTTATCTATATTTAGGATGGCTATTTGCGCGGAATCATCAAGCAGTCCCGAAATCGCACCTTTGTCCTAGAATCTAAATTTGGCTACAATGTGTCCCGATTTAGAAAATTTATTCGTTTTTAAGATTTGCATATATTCATAACGGAAAAATTTAAAAAGTCATTCGCAACTAGGTCATTTTTACATTAAAAAATTTCTGGAAATTGGTTTGAAATCAATATCTGTTCTTAAAAAAACTACACAAAGTAGTTTTTTCCCGTTGTAAAATACTTTTAAGTATGAATTAAATAATTACTTGATTTAAAGTATAAAATTAGTTTGTTTAGATTAAAGCCTTTCAACAAGTAAACATCGAAAAACA
>CAKKLC010008126.1:22418-43054 GCA_918559645.1 Ceratonova shasta | reverse complement strand
AATACTCTAGTAATTTTGGATTCATACAAAAAGTTAAGGATGATGAATCACAAACGCGTTGTAAAATCTGTTTAATTAGATTTCTTATCGTTTATGGTGGTCGTAAAGATATTCTAGATCACATCAAGTCAGATTGTCATATATCAGGTGTAAAAGCTGGATCATCAACCAAGAAAGTCAGCGATTATTATCAGAAATTGAAAGCAAGAAATGAGGGGCAGAAATTAGCTTTAAAAGAATCAGTTTTTGTATTTAACACTGCAAAACACAATTATTCATTTTGTTTTAACAACTGTATAGCAGGACTTATCAGAGGACTCTAAGATCCAAAGTTTTTACTCGGAAAGACAAAGACTGCAAAATTTATCTCCAAAGTATTGGCTTCATTCATTGCCAAATCAATCAAAGAAGCATTAATCAAGGCAAATTTTGTCTTTCTAATTACCAACAAATCAAACCACAGAAACATAAAAATGGTGCCAAAAGTTGTACGATATTTTGATCCAGTCAAAGGTGTTATCAACCAGAAATTAGCTACTGTATTGATTTCTAATGAGCAGTCAGAGAAAATCTTCAAAGAAATTGTGAAAGTAATAATGGAGGAAACCTTTTTAGATAAAAGTAGTTGAATAAGCTTCTGATAACACCAACCTAAACTTTAGGGGCGTTGAGACGAATAAAAAGAATAATGTTTGGATAAAACTTTAAAGAGAATTGAATTCAAAAATAATAGGCAATAAATATATGGCACTCTTAGCGTATAACGCTTCTGGAGCTAGATATGAATTTTTGAGGTAAACATTAAAGCCATAGTTGTAAAAATTCATAAACATTTCCGTATTTTGACTGTGCGTACTGATCAATTTAATTACCTATGCCAAGACATTGGTCAAGTTTTCATTCTAACCAAAAAGCCTTTCTGAAACTAGATTTCTTACTCTTTAGCCTGTAGTCAAAAGAATTATTGAAATGTTTAAGCCTTTAAAACAATATTTTCTAGTCTTAGAGAAATATGGTCTAGTGATTGGTTCTTCCATCAACAATATCAAAAGAAAGTTTTGAGTTCTCTTTATTGTCAATCAACTCAAAAACATAAGTGATTCCATCAAGCTTATTAAAGCATCATCAACTACTTCATTCGAAGCTTTCGATGAGCTTTCAAAATTAAAAAATCAAGTCTTTCATTTGTATGAATTGTACTTTTCAATATACTGTGCAATCTGAGTATGAAAAGATTGAAAAACGAACTTAAGAAACCATCACGAACAAAATAAGAAATTTTTATTTAACAACAATTGAATATATTGATTTATGGAAAAAATCAGTTGCTCGATCTTTTGTATATTCATGTATTATTTTGAGAAAGTATACAGCTTGAAATGATATCAAAATATCTTATAAATATGCTGAGGACAGATATGGAAAGGAAATTTAAACCAAGTTCTACTGAAACTTATTTTTTGATTAAGTTTAATTAATAAAAAGCTTTGTCGAATCCGATTTGAACGTCTCAACTACAAGCAAGCTTTCTTTTGATAAAGTATGGTGCTAAATCTTGACTAGAGGATCCAACCCGGTCCAAACCCTACTACCAGGTTTTAGCCTATTTTTTCAAATCTAAAACCCATACCATAAAACCCGGCAAGTTTCGGGTTTTCTTTTTTACCAGCAAATAAAATTTTGAAAATTCTTAACGAAAAATTTTAATTTACTGAACTATTTTAATCATTTACTGAACTTTTCTTTACAAAAAATACACGAGTTAAGAAGTTTTAGTCATGAATCTGTGTAAGTTCAGCTTCCTTTTATCGTAATTTCTCCAAAATTATATCAAATCCCATCATCAGCAAAATTTCGACGCAAAAACAATCTAAAGTTTAAAAATACTTCAAATATGGAAGAGAAAAAGACACAGCTATTTGCAAAATCTGCTTATCAGTGATGAGCTGCAAAAAATGTAGCAAATTAGCATTAAAGCGACATCTAGTTACTAAGCATCACATCGACATTACTCAGCCACCCAATAAAGAACTCCCATGAAAGAAAATGAAGACTATGCAGTCGTTAATGAAGAGGACAACTTTAGAAGAAATAGTTGCGAAGTTGGTAGCTACTGATGGTATTTCAATCAGAGCAATAACAAAGTCTGATAAAAAATTACGGATAGAAATATCATATCGAGGCTTTAAGATACCAAAGAGTCAATTTACTGTAATGGAACTTGTCCATAACTTCTCTGAAAACAAAAAACAAGAAATTATTCAAGTAATTGGATCTAAAATCGCCAGAGGACTTGAGTTTTTGATCACTTAAGACGAATTGACTAGTTTTGCTACTCAATTCTGTTTTAAAATCAACCTACACAAGACAAATTCAAGTGTGATTAATCTCGGTCTTGTTAGAATTGTGGGTAGCTACAATTCTAAGAAAAAGGTTGAGCTCGTCGAGAATCATCTGAAATCTTTCAAAATATCCTACAAACACGACATTGTTGCAGCGACTGGTGATGGGACAAGTGTTATGACTGCGTTTGAAAGGAAAAGCTAAGGACTTTATCAAATTTGCCTTACCCAAGGACTCCGTCTTTGTGTTTTTTACTCATTGTACAGAACAATCGACCATTCAGAAAGGAATAACAACAAAAGTAAAGAAGATGACGACTTTGAGGACGCTTACGAACATGAAGATTCCATTGTTCAATTTAGCAGTAATCTCATTGCTCAAAATATCGGGAAAGTCAAGAAAATCGACAAGTTTTTCAAGTTTTCTACAATTTGGAGAGATTTTCTTTCAACAAAAGCAAAAGCTCGTTTCAATTCTGAAAAACAACTTTTACTTAACTGTAAAACTTTCTGAAACTTTATGTTGTTAATGTTGGAAAAGTTTTTGAAACCTTATGAAGTAGTCGTTGAAGCGCTCCTGAACTAGGAGCAGAACACTTGTTGCAGAACATTAACTTCCAGATGTTTAAAACATTTTTGGAATGCTTAAAACCGGTTTAAATAGCTGTGAACGCTATTAGCGAGTTAGGAGCGATCTCTTAGAACCGCGGACACCGCAATAAATTTTATTTCGACAAAGCTGAGTGCTCAGTCGAACGATATCGGCGCATCATTACTTTAAAATTTAACGGAATATTTGGATTGCTTTTTAGACACAAAACTTGTCAAGCTTAATAAGCGCTTTATCAACCAAAAATCATCCCATCAAAGGTAGTTCTTAAGTTCGGAGTCAGTATACTGAAGCGGCTCTTCCTACAAATTGCAAATACTGGACGAGGAAGACACAAACATTATAACTCAAAATATACCCGATTTAACCCTCAAAGAGGAACTTTGACAATTTCTCGGAGCGGATAAGTCATTAGAGAAACAGGTCCTAGAAAACTTCAGCAAGTTAAAGCAAGAGTTTTCTTTATTCAGAAGCACGGGCAAGCGTACACATAATCTTCAAAATCTTTTCAATTCAATCAACACGATAAAACCAAGGTCGATTGAAGGTAAGAAAACCTTCTTTGTTCGCAATAATTTTTGTACAAAAATTTGCTTCAGCCTGTCGGACAAGTCTATCAGTTACCTTGCATTCTTAAAATTCTATTTTAGTGGCGAAACTTCCAAATAAATCATAATATTCATAAATCTTCTGTATGTTATAGTTTTTTCCAAGGAAACCTTAGATATTTTCGGGTTCTGGTCAGGTCCGGGTAATGATAAGTCGGGTTTTTAGATCTCTAAATCTTGACACAGCTTCAGCAAACTGTTACCTAACTGGTCATTTTGGAAAATCTTAAGAAGTTCCGGTTTTCTTTTGCAGGCACTTCAACACAAATCGAGGGACTTTTTTCGTTTGCAAAACAAATATGGAAAGATCGGAGAAGCAGTTTAGAAATAATTACTCACGATTCCTTACTTACTGTCAAATTCATTGGGAATTGAATTGCAGTCAATTCTACGGCATGATTAAAAAGAATATAGTTTTTCTCGATAAGACGCACTCAAGTAGAGATAATTTTGGAAAGATTTGTAATATGAAAGTTTCAATAATAAAACTAAAGAAGGTGTAATTTTTACCTATTTTTTAAATTTAAATGACATTTTAAACTATGTCCGCGTTTTCAACAAAAATCTCCCGGAATTTTCAAAAAACTTTCTGACCAGCCCATCTAAATTCAGTCTATTGGAATATTTTAAGAGATTTAAGAGAACGAAGTGAATTGTTGTAAATGCATTACTCTGAATATATTAGAGTTTCTTTGGGAATGCAATATTGAAAGAACTACAAGTTTAGCTTTTAAAAATACAAATATCAATACTATCATTTTTGTAACCTTTTATACTCATTTTTACAAAAAAAAACGAATAATTTTAATTGATTCTAGAAATTTATCAAAATTAACCCTTGAATATTGAGATGGTGTATATATAATTACTACATTTCTATTGTAGTATTTATAAAAACATCTGTCAATATTTCTTATCAAAAAGGTGCATTTAATTTCTAAAACGATAAAAGCAAAAAATAAGTTTTTTAAAATCCATTTTTTCTGTAAAAATTAGATAAAATTTTCAATTCGACTATTAAATTTACCGAATTTTCACTAATTAAACGTTATCAAAATTGAAACTATATTTAGTTGCTTTAATTTATGATATCTACTTAATATATTATTTTTAAAGATTAGTAACATAGATAAAATGAAATATTATTGTGATAGAGTCTGTATCAACTCAAGCATTCGTGATTAACTTAATAAACTTTGTGATTTTTTATAAACCTATCAAATAAAAGCAGTTGAAAGAACCACTAAACAGTAATTTAACTTTTTAAATATATTGATAACTATTTTTAGATAAAATGTTGAATGATTAAAAATAATTTATTGAATGCTGCGATTCATTATTAAAGCAATTTAAATTTGCAAATATCGAAAACTTTCTCGATTTTGTTAATTATTGATCTCGTAAACATCATCAAAACTTGTATCCTCATTTACCTCTGTTTTCATTGTATTGGGGTAAAATCCATAATGAATCATAAAATATTTTATAATATTGTCGTCATTGATATATTGATCATTATCTAATAATTTATTCAAAATTAAAAAAACTTTGTTCCATTGTAATCAACGTAGGTGGACAGTTAAGCATATAACTATAAACTCATTGGTGAGAAACTAATTATCTAGCATTACAATGTATTTAATGCCATTTTTATATTGCGGTCTTTTGTTTATGTTAAAAATTCAACGGAATTTATCGGTATCAATATACTGTTAATTAAATCATATCCGGACTTTATTTTTAAATCACCTTCTTAAAACATTTCTAAAATGTTAATAAAAAAGAATATGCTGTTTTTATTGTTATAAGATACTCTTTAATTGATTTATTATTCAAAGCATCATATGATCTCTGATATAATATACCTATTAGTTTTAAACTATTATATATTTTTATCACAGAAGGGAGATTATCAGAATATTATATGGCAGCCTTAAGCCAGCTTGACCAGCTTGTAATTGCAATTGATGGTGGTTTATCTATATCTACAAATTAATATAATATATATATATATATATATTTGTTTTTATGTGTCAACAGTCTGAAGGTTCCAACAAGAGTATCAACATTTTTATAATTAGCTCTAAGCTTCGGTACCACGAAATTTTGTCACAGAGACATTTTTTCACGAAAAACTTTTTAATATGATAAATTAGTTAGTTAAAATCAAATATTTGCCATATCTAAATATTTTTATTTTATTTTAGTTACTAAATTAGACTAGTGTTATTTAGTAGTTCTTTTATTTTATCATATTTATTTTTACATAATCATTTGCAAAGTTATGTTTCAAAGTTAATTATTGATTAGGAGTACAATACATGAGGTATATGGTATAATCACAACAATAAATATCGTATTAAAAATTTTCCGTGACAAAATGTCGGGTCACGCTATGCTTTATGGCACAAATACGTATAAAATGAGCGAAGCTATATACGTGAAATATTCTTTTGTTATTTTTTCTAATTTTATCCAGTCTTTATACAATGTGATGCTCTATCTGTTATTTTAATGCTGACATTATCTAGGCAAGTATTTATTATTTCCAATGCTTTTTCTATTTGTCTTATAAGAAGAACTGATTTTATGTTTTTTTCCAACTTTACACAATCAATAAACATTACTTTTGACGCATTTTTGATTGTTGCGGCAAGAACCTTAAAAAGACTTTTGCTTTTTTATTTCATTCTCATCCGGAACTAAAATATTTTATTATTTTAAGACACTGCTTACTAAATAATTCGTCAACATATCTTCTTGCAGCACATTCAGATATCGTTTGATTGTTTTGTTCGGTTAAAAGGGTTTTGAGTTCAGAATTTCTTAATTTGTTTTATAAAATAATGGAAGATAAAAATGCCTCGACTACTTTTTGTGTACAATTAGTATTTGAATTAAAAATATGATTGTTTTTTAATAATCCAAAGTTCTTCCGGGCGTTTTTGACTTTCCCCTGTGTTTGTAAACAGTTGATTTACGCGTAAAATCTACATTCTTATTACAAATAACACAATATAGATTTCCTTCGGCGCCTGTGATGAATTCTTCTTTATAATGTCTTACTTATATTGATTGTTTGGAAGTTGTCGATTTAGAATGAAATGCAATATCAGTAAGAAACCTTATTAAAATAAAAACAAATAACTAATTTTTCAAAAGTTGCTTTGGGTTGTCCTACTGATTATCAACTGCATATTTTTATTAACCAAGTTATTCATTGTTAATAAATTTCACAAATATGTTTATTTGAAATAAACAAAAATATAGGAAGATTTAAAAATTAAATTGAGTTATTTTCTAACTTTTAGAAGACAATTTATAAAAACCTCATTTTTAAAATATTATCCTGAATTTGGTATTACACGTTCTAAAAGATTTATAAAAACAATCTTTAAATACAAGTTTTTATACTTTTTTTTCAACATACTAGTAATATAATTTTTTTTAAATAAAAATATCTAAGCACCTGTCATTTTTCATTCAATAGTATAAACTTACTAAAATCATCTACTATTTTATATAATATTAGTTACTAATATTTACTCATTAAGTTTATAAAAACAAAATAAATAACCAAAAATGTCTATTTGAATTTTGCAATAAAATTTATGAAGTAATTTGATTTCGCCTCATATTTATTATGATACATGTAACTCCTCCTATTATTAAGATGATTATTAAAAAACAACCTATCAGTGCACAAACTAAATGTATAGTTTTATTCGTAGATCCTATCTTGGATCTTTTTATAGCTGAAAAACTCATATTCTTTGTAATTCTTAGAACATATTTTGGTATTTCTATTTCTTCTTTTAACATTTTTTCACTAATTTTGTTTTAAACTTTACTCTCCATTGTTGAATTTTTCTATTAATTTTCTGTTTACTAACCAATATTGTTCAATTACTTTTTACTTTGGATAGAACATTTTTATCATAATTTAGAAGAAGATGTAGAAATTTCAATGTATATTCTAGATTTTTGTTTAAGTTTGGAAAGACTAACATTTCATCATCGTGTATGCAATAGATATCTGTTCTGCAGATATATATTGGGTTTAGGTAGTCTTCATGATATAAAATATACTCATAAAAACATTTTGCTCCTTCAATGTTGCACTTTAATTTAATAAAAAATGTATCCTTGATCCAATAAGCAGTTTCTATAGACGTAGGATACACTATGGTTTTAACTAATTTAAAAAATAAATTTACCTTTTTCATACAATATTGTATCAATTACTCGATTATTATATTTAACCTTTAACATACCTTTGTATGGATTCCCTACGGGAAACAAGGGAATACTTTTATAACAATCGTCTAATGTGAATTGACTTGTAATATTTCTTATTTCAAACTCGCATTGGGCTTTTATGGGAAGACTTTTTGTTACTATGTAGATTTGTTCTAATTTATGAAATGTAATATGTTGACTTCCGTCAGAAGCTATATTTTTAAATAATAAAACTTGTAATATCCATATTATATTCTACGTCATTAATAACAAAATGGAAATTATATAGGGTATTGGGACGGAAATTTGTCAATAGAGATGCCTGACATAATTCAATGCATTTTTTTGCATCAAATACATACAAAAAGCTATTTTCCATGCATGCAGCGCCAAAGTTGGTAACAGGTATGTTATTCATGTCAGTAATTTCCAAAAAACAGTTTTTTCTGGAGCCTTTAATTGCATACTTTGGGTCAATATAAACAACTCCTCCTAAAACTTTGATAAAAACGTTTAAGTTTGCTAAATATATTATTGATAAATACGTTTAACAACGTTCATATATATTGGAGTTTTATCATGGTAAATTGTTATAAGATAAAATTCGCTAGAATCCTCTGGCAATATTGTAAATGTGTGATCTTTGCAATTATCAAGATCAATTGTATATAAATTATTATTATTAGATCCCTTTGCATGTATTGAACATTTGAAAGTAGTTACATCTTTATAAAATTCAATGCTGATTTGATCCGTAATATATTCAACGATTTTTACATATCTAAGATTATTATAAAGGCTTGATATATTTAAGACAACAAAAATATTAATAATACTGCAAAAATTAAATAAAAGTAATTTCGACATAATCATTAGCTAATTATAACTAAAATAAGATTTATTTGAATAATCAAAAAGTTAATTTTAGATGATTGAATAGATGAATAGTTTATTATGATAATAATGGTTTGTTGAATTTGAATTTATATTGAGGTTTTGTAATTATAATGAATTATATAGTAATCTGAGGTGAAATAAGTGTTACTTTTAATTGGAATAAATTTTAATTAACATATGGATTACATTATTATGGTTAGCATAATTTATACAAAGGTATATGTAAGATAATATTTTGATGTATATGAGTACATCTCATAAATTGTATAAAGTTTAATAGATTTTTGTTAAATCTTTTTTCTATTTTTATTAAATCAATTCTTTTCTTTCTATAACAATAGTTATGTATTTATAAATTTTTGTTTACTTAATATATTATCATAACTATGGAATAAAAGTGTCAAATACAATAGTTTTAATATATCTAAAATCGATTATACTATAAATACTGTATTATTACAAACATTGGTTTAGCAGGTTTTTTGGTGGCTTTGAGATTATTCGACGCTTTTGAAACATCTTAATATCCCGTTACAGATGGTTAGAAAATCAATTAAAGAGATTTTAAAAGAAAATACCTTGTAAAAAGATAAGGAAATAGAAAATTTAAATATATACAAACCTTTTTAAATGAAATAACTACAGACCTAACGTTTTTAAATAAATTTTTAGCCTGACTAAGTATTTTTAAGAATAAGGTCTTATGTCCAAACTGCAAGAATGATAATTATTTATATCTACAAAAAAGAAAAACAGCACCTGATGGCTATTACTGATCATTCACTTATCCGTGTAGGATTTCATATAGTATTCTAACGAATTCTGTTTGAAGGTTCAAAAATGCCAATTAAAAAAATACTTTTAATAATTTATAAATAGATCAAAAAAAAATTTTTATACAAATAGGAAGACAATTGAAAGTGGGCATAAGGACGGTTTCAGAATATGTACATCTTGTAAGAGAAGTAATAGCTGAGGGTTTAGTGAGTAAGTCTGATAAATTATCAGGAGAAAAAAAATTGTCGAAATTGACAAGAGTTTTTTCTTGAAGCGGAAATTACAAAGAGGTTTATTAACCAATGGTGAATGGTTTGTTGGAGGTTTTGAAAGTGGATCAAAGAGAGTGTTTTTAATTTCAGTAAAAGTCCTAAGTACAGAGAAAATAAAAATTCTTATTGTTGAAAATGTTTTGCAAGGAAGTTTAATCATAACAGATTAGTATAGAGGGTACACAAAAGCTCTTAATTAACTTAATTTATACGAGCATAACACGGGGAATCACTATATTAATTATGTTTTTCTTGAATATACATCTGTTCATATTTAATCCATTTAAGAACTTTGGTCTTAAATGAAAAGATTTCTTAGAGAAAAACCACGAATATAAAAAGAACGACATGCCAAATATCTTATTTAGTTTATTTGAGAACATAGGTATGAAAGTTAAAGAAGATTTAACTATTTATTTAAGATATAAAAACTACATTTTCTTAAAGTTTTTTTTCTGGTTTCTATTTTTTTTAACATTATTTTTTTCTTAAAGTTTTTTTTTCAAAACCTCTTAATAATCTCAAAGCTCCCAAAAACCCTACATAAAACTAAATATTTGATGTTAGTCAACCCTTGAATATTCTTTGTACGATATAACAATTAATATATAGTGCAATATATAATTTTAATAAGTTTATTAAGTTTAAAAATTTTAAAAACAACGAAAAATGAGATAAACCATGTGATATTTGTGGTTTATAAATTATAGAGAGATCTTACAAAATAAAATTTAAAACCTTTTTTCAGATATAAGATTTTTTCAACAAAATATTGTTAGATTAAATGAGTTTTATTTTTTATAACATCAAATTAAATATAATTTGAGGATAAACTTGCTTTTTTAAGTTATATATAAGCTTTATTTTGGTAATTTTAACTATGATTTTGTTATATGTACAAAGAATGTATTTTATAGTGGCGAAATTCCAACATAAAATGTCGTTATTACTTAATATTCAAAAAATCAAATTTTGTTATTACAAGAAGCTATGGGATGATCTAGAGCAGGGAGTGTAACATTCCGGCCGCGGGCCGGATCTGGATCAATACGCGTTTTAGACTATTTAGCAGACGGTTTCCGTTTGTAAAAATTAATGTGGCTTTAGGCCATTCTGTTTCAACCTTCCACTAATTGCTTACAGTGTTTTGAGCTTAATTTAACGTTTTTTTTATTAAATTTAACGGTTGCTTTAATAAATTTCTATTAAAACTATTAAAACTTAGAACCATGGAAATAAATCCACTGCTGTTAAAGTCTGTGCGCGTGTTAATTATTAAAAAAACCAGACTGAATAAGGTCTGCTACAGATTTCCCTGAAACTTGACTTAAATGTCAACACGGATCACTCCATGTTAAGATTGTTTAAGTAAACAGACGGGATTAAGGCTCGCAAAAAAAGATTGCCTGAAAAAAAATAATCCGCAACGAGGACAAAAATATTCTTTTGCAAGCAATTTGAGATGATATTATCTTTCCACTAAAAACGGTAAGGCAAAAATTAAGCGACGAACTTGATGTCTCGGTGAGCCATGCGACAATATCAAAGTCCCTAAAAGAAATTGAGTTTTCAATCAAGTAGGTTTCATTAGTACCAGAGTTTTGAAACACTGACGAGACTGTTTCGTTAATAGAAAGGTTTTTGTCCGATTATATTCTTCAAGATAAAGACAAATTAATTATTGTGGACGAGTTATGGGTGAGTTGAAGTTCACGCGTTTGCTATGGAATTTCCGGGATGGGGACAACTGTAATACAAAACATGAGAGCAATTAGGTGAAATAACAACTCGCTATGTGCCGCAATAATGAGCTTTGAAAATTGTTAAAATGAGTGACTCTTCGTACAGTTCTGAAAAGTTTTTGATTTGTTTAAGCAAACTTGCGGAAACATTAAACATGAAAGGTGGATTATTCTGTAAAAAGGAAGAACAAAACATTTTCTGAAAAATCATGGTATTTTATTAAAGTTCCTGCTTTCATATTCGCCAAACTGAATCCTAATAAAAATGTATTTAGCAAGTGGAAACATTAAATCGCTCAGGGAAATCATAATACCCCTGGAAGGTCTTTTAAGCTGATTAACGGAGGCTGTGTTTTAATTTCAAGCGCTGTTTGTGAAGGTTTTTTGGCATGTACGATTGTATGTTTTGAAAGGTACAAGACTAGAAGAGTTCTAATTTAAACCCATTAGCTTCTTAAAATAACGTTTTTAAATTTTTATTAGTGAATTTAAAACAACCCCTATAAAGATAGTGTTTTTAAACCGTTTAATTAAAATAAAAACCTTTAAATTAAAGAACTGTTACATTAAATTACAAAACCGATAAATTAAATTAAAAAATCGTTAAATTAAATTAAAAAACCGTTAAATAAATGTGAAAACACTGTACTAGGTAGAATAACAGTGACTGAGTTATTCTTTGTTCAATATTTTATTTGTTTTTTGATTATTTGTATTCAATTAAATTATATTTAGAATTTATAATACAATTTTTCCCATTGATTTTCCTAAGAAACTTAAAGTTGGCAGCGAGTGTCGCTCATTTAACAAAGATTGGATATTAAAGTTTTTTTTTACAGAATTCGGTAAGAAAGCAGTTTGTTTGTTGTGCAGTGAAAGTCTTGCTTTGTTGAAATAATACAACATTAAACGTCATTATGTGACGAAATACGCTGGCTATGTCAGTACTTTATCAGCAGCTTTACAGCTAACAAGAGCAAAATAACTAAGCAAAAAACTTCTAAAGCAGCAGAATGTATTAAAAAAAAGACAAAATAGCCAAGAAAGCTATTATTCATGCTAGCTTTTTATTTGCATATATAATTGTCAAACAGCAACTCGTTTTGTGATGGTCAATTTGTCAAAAAGTGCATGATCGACTTAGCTGATCAAGTCTGTCCCGAACAAAGAAAGTAGTTTGAATAAGTCAGAATATCGAGAAGAATTGTGGCTCCGCGCATTGAGGAAATTGGAGAAGATCTCAGGACACAACTGAAAACCCATGTATCTTTATTTAAGCTATTTTCCTTGGCATGTGATGAAAGTACTGACTTCAAGGACACTGCACAGTTGCTCATCTTTATCCAAGCCGTTTCAAAAAATTTTAAAATTTTAGTAGAATTAGTGTTAAAGGGAATCAGCGGAAGAAACTACAACTGGTGAATATATTTTTAAATTTGTAGGAAAAAGCCATGCATGCAATTAAATCATCATGGCAGAAGATGTCAGTGTTACTACGGATGGTTGTCCATTTATGGCAGGGAAGAAATTAGGTCTTCTTAAAAGACTAAGTGACCGTGTTGCAAAATTTGATTGTACCAAAAAGCTGATCGCATACGGATATTTCATCGCCAGGATTTTCCGGATAATTCAGCGACTTTTCAAAAAAACTTCAATAAAAAAATAAAGTAATACCTAGATAAAAATTATAATATAAATTTTAATTAAATTTCCAATAAAAATCAGGTTCAAGCTTTTTTAAAAATCACGTCAATTTCTAAATATTTTTTATTTTCACAAGTGATAAGTAATTTTTCCTCCTTATAAAATTTTTTTCTTAATTCCAGATGATTACCATTAATATCCTGGGCAAACTTAAGCCTTAAAATCTCTACTTACTCTTGCAAACAAACAATGAACCTTCCAATATTGGGATTTGGCAGCTGCATGTGTAAGTTTATCCCTCTATGCCAAGCTTCAATGCTATTTGTTGTTCGAAGAATCCTATTTAAGCATCTTGA
Organism: Ceratonova shasta; assembly: GCA_918559645.1. Lineage (NCBI taxonomy): Eukaryota > Metazoa > Cnidaria > Myxozoa > Bivalvulida > Ceratomyxidae > Ceratonova > Ceratonova shasta. The sequence continues at coordinate 29,567 of CAKKLC010008126.1, read as the reverse complement.
ATAGGCAGACCAGAAATAAATTTCAAAATGAGAAGCTTCTCCAATTTTACCTGAATAAGTATCTCTTAAATATATTAAAAATTTTTCAAAAAAACTTTCCAGGCTATTAGAAGAAATATATCTTAAAATGTATGCATACGATTCATGAACACGAATTGGATTTATATATGGTAAATTTACGAAAATTTTAAAAGTTTCATTTATGAAAGGATTTTTTTTATATTCTGATGTATATCCCAATATTTGCATATTCCTATATAGAAACTGAACATAATGAAATGTGAAGACAAAAACTGAACACATATCTTTAAAGACAGACAATGCATTTTTTAGAGCGATTTTTAAATCTACAATGATAATTTTGGGATTGAATAAAGCATTAACTTTCAAAAACTACTTAATTCTTCTAGCCATTATCAGTCATTAATACAAACACTAGTGGATAGAATTTTCCAAAATTATTTCCTTGTATAATTAATAGTTGGTAGAAAGATTGCGGTGAAGTTTTAAATATGCAGTCAAGCCAAAAAAACACAGTGGTTTTTTTAATATATTTTTAATTTCATCACTATAGAAGATGACATACCGATCTTCAGACTAAAATGCTTAATCAAACTGCAAGAATTGATCACCATTTATTGTTTTTAAGAATACTTGCTACGTCATGTATTTCGTTTGTCAAATAGCCACTTCTTTTATTATTTTTTTCGTTTGAAAAATTAAGTTTATTTTCTTTAAAATGAAAATGATTTAATACAGCAATGGGTAAGCTGCTTGTTGTCTTAGTTAAAGATTAGCGAAAAGGTTCATTTGTGCTTTTAATATTTCTTTTAGTGTCTTGTATTTAATAATGGACAATCTTTTAGCTTCTTGTTCACTAAATGTATGATTTATACTTGTAGTTATTTTTAAATCGACGTTTAAAGATAGTTTTCCTTTGAGGTTTTGCTTCTTTGCGTCTCCACCTTGTTATCTTGTTTTTCATTTTGTCTTTAATATAAATATAGTTATCTAAAACCAACAGCTCTTTTCCTCTTTGAGATGGAATAAAATTCATGAAAGGTGAAATATGAAATTAACAATAAAACCTATAGCTGAAATATCCCGTTGCTTTATGACAGGGAAGAAATTATGTCTGCTGAAAAGATTTAGTGACCGTGTTGCAGAGTTCAATTGCACCAAGGAGCTGATATTTCTACATTGCATAATACATCAGAAAGTTCTATGCAAAGGTTTACTTGACAAGAGACATATTGTGGATCCAGTTGTGCAATTAATTAATCTTATTAGATCAAGAGGTCTAAATCATAGACAGACTATTTAATTTTTGGAAGATTTCAGCTCAGACCACAGCGATGTTTTGTATCATACCCCAGTACGCTGGTTGAGTTTAATAAAAGTTCTGAGACGTTACTGGGACCTGAAAACAGAAATAATACTTTTTTTTAGATGAAAGGGAAAGATACAGAATATCCTTAACTCCTAAAATCTAAATACTTGGCAGATCTAAGGTTTGCAGTGTATCTTTTGATCAAATAAATGAATTAAACACTAGATTTTAGGGAAAGCACCTTTACTGAAAACATTTACTCAATAGTGAAAGCGTTTAAAGTTAAGCTAAAACTTTTTTCTCGCCAGTTCAGTAAAAATATAACAACTCACTTCTAAACACTTGAAATTTGGCACAACAGATGATGTCAACTGAAAAATACACCAATATGATTTCTGCACTAGATAATGGATTTGCTCGTCGTTTGGTGGACTTCCAGAAGCTTGCTGCTAAATTTAATATCTTGTCATCACTGTTTACAACCAATTTTGAAAAAGTGCCTAATGCTTTTCAGTTTGAATTAATTTATCTATAATGTGACTTTACCTTTAAAGAGAAATTCAAATCTAAAAGCATTGGAAAATTCTATGCGTCACTGAACGAATCTAAATTTGCCAATTTGAGCAAGATAGTCATAAAAATACTTGTTCTGTTCAGGTCTACCTACATTTGTCAGCAAACATATTCTTAAATTAACATTAACAAGACTTATCTGCGTTTCAACCTAACTGGTGTTCTCATGCAGTCTTTACTGAGAATTTCTACATCAGACAAGCAGCTAGAGTTCATAAAACTTGTTGACAAATTTGATCGAAACAGATGTCTTATTGAATTACATTAAATTAAATACTGTTTTTGGTATTTATGCTTTTAGCTTATTAATAAAGTTTACAAATAATAATGTTAATTCCTTATATAGGTAGATAAATACTCAAGTAAAGGAATAATTCACCAATCTGGCCCTCAAAAACTTCATTCTTCCATATTTGGTGCGCGACAGAAGAAGTTGACCACCCCTGACCTAGAATAATAAAAATAGATATAGTAAGCTTTTCTTAAAATGATAAAACTTGTTATAATTATTTTTATTGTAAATATCCATTTTAATATTTAAATCAATCAAAATATAAATTAAATTAAAAGTAATTAAATGAAATATTTATTTCAATAATTTATTTGTATATTTTTACTAATTAATGTCAATATTTATTAAAAAAAAATGCAAATTAAACATTTCCTAATATTAAATGTATTAAACAAAAATCTCATTACAAATAGCTTTTGAAAAGTTCTGAAATGATCATTTAATAAATTCCTTAAGCTTGTTATAATTTATATAATATTGTACAAATTAAAATGTTATTATTCCAGACGTAATTCTGACTATGATCAAGAAAAGAATAATATTATGACTTATATTACATAAAAATATATAACTTTCATATTTATTTTCAAGCAAATTTCTCTAAACTTAATAAAAAAAGGGAATAACGGTATGTGAGTAAAGTTTTGCATTTTTTTGGGAGAATTTTTGAATTAATTTTAGCTATGGGAAGACTAACAAAATTAGATTTAGTAGATGAACATAAAGTGTTGTATACAACAGAAATAAGAAAACTGAATACCGAGAAACGGATTTAAATAAAAATTTGCGGGATTCAGAAAAAAAGGTAGAGTTCACGGCAATATTGGGACTTATTTAAAATTGTATGGTTTGTCCAACATACCAGACAGAATTTGTCAGTAGTCGTAGTAAGAAGAAAGAAGTCCGTAAAGAAGTGTATATGTACAAAACTGTGCATTATAACATTACCACTGACATATAAGCCTATCCTTGAAAGTAATAATTCGGAGTTTATGACCTTTATATAAATACATTAAGGGAGACAAATATAGCAATATTTCAAAAGAGATGAGTGTTGATAGGAGAGCAATCGGCAAATTATTCGACTTATTAAGAGATGTTATACCCCAAAGCCTCTCTGTATAAGAAAATTTTAGTAGGGGGAGTCTTCCCTAAAGGAATTAAACCTATTGTAGAAATAGATGAAGGAATTTTCTTTAAAAGAATATATAATAGAGGTGGTTTACTAAATAAACAATAATTATTTTGCAGAATTTGAGTGGAATACACAAAATTACTTTACAATTATAGACCCCAATCAAAACAGCACTACTATTGTGGGTATTTTCAAAAGATTAGTATTTCCTAGAGAAGTTGTAATAATTGATTTTTAAAGAGTTTATAGAAGAGCTATTTCTGTTTATAACTCAAATTTAAAACACAGAACAATTAAATTTTTTCTACACTTTTTAGACTAGCTGGACAGTTAAATTCATACTCACAATATAGAGGACTGTGGGCCAGATCCAAATACTTTTAAAATAAAAAAACGGGTCTTCAGCTGGGCAGAGAAGCAGTTATCTCTGTCAATTTCTATGGATTTAACGGATTGATAATAATTACCGCTTTTACGAGTTAATTATATTATTAAATTACAATAATTTTATTATTTCTTCTTATTTTGCATTCAAATATTTTTCCAAAAATATACAATTTTACTCATCTATCAGAAAAACTTTTATAATTAAAAGAATTATTATACATTGTGCTACAGCCATTGATTATTACTATAATAGAAATATATCCGTTTCGAGATAGTTATTCGTATGTTGTAGCCATTATATCAGCATGAAGGCACTCTATTAAAGTTTTTAAAACCCAATAAATTAAAAAACAATGAAAGATTAATGATTGGAAATTTCTCAAGATGCCAAAACTCTTGAATTTTTTTAATCAAAATTCAATTGTATTATAATATCTTTTATTAAAATGAAAATTCTCATTTCTAAAAACAATTAAGTAACTTAAACCGTACAAAATAGCCTTAATTATAATGATCAAAATTTTACCTTTTGGTATGTATGTACATTTTTCTTATATAATCTAAATCATTATATAAAATCTACTCTTGTTAATGTAAATTTTATTGAGTATTTTTGTTATGGAAGATCAATAATTATAAAAAAAATATTAATTGTTAAAAGTATTACACGTCTTAATAGTTCAGTTGAACTAGTGTTTTAGTATTCTGTAATTAATTTGGTCTAGTTCGAAAGCCAAAAAGTTAATATTTAAATCACATGTAATTATAAACTATTTTTAAGTTTATTTGAAGAAAATATACATTTTTTCCATCAAAAATTGATATTATTTTTTTTAAGTATATAAATAATATTTAAACTATACATAGTAGTCAAATTATATTAATTAAAAAGACAGTTCTTCATGAAATTTGTAAATGAAACTTATATACTTTAAATTAAATCAATTTAAAGAATTAAAGTTAAGGAATATTTACTTTTATAGATTAAACAATATCCTTGTATAAAAAATCAATTTTTAATAAGGTCCTATAAAAATGTTATTTTGAAATTATATGCTTGAATTTGATAAAAAAGAAAAATAAAATAAAGTTTTTGTTTATTGATTTGATAAAATTTTATTTGTATAAAGCACAAGCGAATAATAAAATCAATTAGATTTTTTGATTTACTTGGGCTGCTCAGGTTAATAAAATTCCTAATTAGGTATTGTAGTTTATCAAAATGTGTATCTAATGATTTCAAAAATGAATAAAATAGTTTATATAAACAATTTTTTATTTGTGAATTTCTTTTTTTTAAATTTCGTAAAGAAAAACAAAAAAAGGTATTATGCTTATATTTAATAACACCAATTTTCTTTTATTTACTTTAATACATGAAATAATCTAATAAGATAAACTCATACCGAAATGATAATGAAAACACAATCAGTAAGAAAGATATAAACCTTTATTTATAGAAATTAATGATATTTGAAAAGATTTAGTTTGTCAAAAATACAAAAAAATTATAAAAAAATCAGAAAATATTTCAACATATTCTGTAAATTAAGAATTAATCAAATGAAAAAGAACATAAGGGATATTAAAATCCGTTTAATAAAATTCAAATTACAATGGGTTTTATTTATTTTCTTGTTATTAGAAACATGGCTATATCTGTGATGATATCCGTACTAATTTAGTGTTAATCATTTTCAATTGAAATATTTTCTTAAGGAGTATGTTTTAAAATTATTTGGTTTTTAAGGAAATTGAAGTTTTAAAATTTTAATTTTTTTACCCTGATATTTTATTATTTTCAGTAAATGTTATTTGAATCTTATTACTAGGACGTCTAAAATGCAATTTTTTGCAATTTTTATGATTTAAATGAAATAAAATTGAATTTATTTTTTTACCCTTTACATGGGAAGAAAGATACATTAAAGTAAAAAAATATGTTTCACTTTATGAAAATGAATTTATACTAACCCCAAAAGGAGAATTGTTTTGCAAAAGACGTTCATGCGTTGTCGACTCAACAAGAAAGTCTAATGTAGATTCACATAGGGCCATAAACAAACATATTAACTCCAAAAAATCTTACTATTCACAAACCTTTTTCCCTACTAAAAGCGATGATAAAATAAAAAAATTAATACAAATATTAGTGAAAGCAGACATTCCACTCCATAAATTACGAAATGATAGCTTTTAAAAGTTTATATCTAAGTTAAATGGACCAATAATACCAGCTTATACCACATATTATCATGTTGTTGATCTTGGTTCTAAACATAAATTAGAATTGATAAATTACTTCGAATGTGGTGATATTTTTTTGGTTATAGACGAAACAGAAATAAAAAGAAAAAATTATGTAAACGTACATGCTGTGAGACTAGAAACTTCCAAGAAAATTTTTTTTATCGATTGTATTGAGCTTAGTATAAATCCGAATTCAATTATCATTGAACAATTAGTTTATGATGCACTTGAAAAAATAAACGTTAAAAGAACAAGTTTGGCTTTAATCATATCAGACGCAGCTCGCTACATCGTAAAAGCTGGTGAAAAGATGAAGAAAAAAATACCGTATCTGATACATGTTTTAAGCCTTGCCCATTTTTTGCATAACGTGGCCATGAGAATAAGAGAATCATTACAAGGGGTGGATTTTTTAAGCGCTTCTATCAAGGCATTAACTTTAAAGAATCGTATAATTTCAATTATGTTTGAAGAAATAGGAATGCCGCCTAATGTAATAATAACACCTTGGTCTAGCTGGTTGAAGGCCTTTAAATAATATGCTGATAATTTCCTGACTTCAAAAGAGATAGTTTGGGGTCTTAACGATAATGGAACTATCGTTTCAAATGCAAAGAAAGCTGTTTTACAATCAAATGTTGTTTAAGATCTGTTTGAAATCGGATGTTCTTATTGTTATTTAATTGATATTTCAGATAATTTTGAAGGATCTAAATATTAAATCATGACTGGGTATAAAATAATTTCAACATTGGATTTTACAATTGATAAAGCCGATGTTAAATCGTATATTAAAGTACGATTAGAAGTAAACGACATTTTAAAAATCGTAACTTTGGATCTGAAAAAAAAAGTGTCACCATCGAAGTATGTTCTTTTGAACAATTGCTTACCAACTTCTATAGTAGTTGAAAGAAATGAGATTTTAAAGAAACTACTAGCAAAAGGTAGTAACTTTCTCGTAAATAATATTTTTAATTATTTCTCTATGTATTACAATAGTAAAGTAGTAGCTTTTGATGAAAAACTGAAAGAAAAAAACATTGAGGAGGATAGAATGGAGAATGAAAAAACGGAGGAATTAAGTGAAAGTGAATTTAATTAAAGAAAATGTGGTAAAATATAAATGCAATTTTGGACGTCCTAATTATAAGTAAAAATACATTTGTCGATACAATAAAA